>LZPO01027462.1:167177-178960 GCA_001675575.1 Neotoma lepida | reverse complement strand
TGTTGGGACTCAAAACTGGAACCTCATACATGCCAGGTAATCACTGTACCAAACTGAGTCAAATCTCTAGTCCTGAAAACCCCTTTCTCTCCCTCTCCTGTCTATCTTTTCTCTTTCTTTTTCTTCTCTTTTTTTTTCTTTTTTGGTGACAGAGTCTACGAAGCTCTAGCAGTTTTGGAACTCACTATGTAGACCAGGCTATTCTGGAACTCATAGAGATCCATCTGCTTCTGCCTGCTAAGTACTGGGATTAAAGGCATGCACCCCTATGCCTGACTCCTGCAAACACTTTGGAACAGCCAAATACTGGGAAATGTATGAAGTGAGCAATGCTTATCTTGGGAGTACCTCTCTTGCCCTGAGGGGTCTAGTTTTTTAGCTTTGTTTTTTTCCCTTTCTGTATTATGCATTGAATCCAGGACCTTGTACCTGCCAGCTAGCTCTCTACTACACCCTTCAAAGTCACTTCTTGTTTGTTTGCTTTTGAGACAAAGTCTAAATAACACAAGTTTGCCTAGAGCTCCCTATGAAGTCCAAGATGGCTTTGAGCTTGCAAGAGGTCTGCTTGCCTCTGCCCCATGAGTGCTATGATTAAAGGCTTGTATCCTGCTCGAAGTCACGTTTTAACAGACTTGTTTTTCTCCTTTGTCTGTATTCAGACATATGGGTTCTAGACAGATATATTACAGCATGACATTGACCCCTTAGTCTAAAAGTAGAGCATAGGCTGCTGTAATAGAGCCTTCAGAATCCTGAAACTTAGAGCTGGAAAGTAAGGATCCATCCCTTCTCAGGACATCAGTAAGTTTGTTTTATTCTTGAGGGTGTCATGATGATGGACAAAGTCAGATCTCCTATGCCTCAATTTTTAGAAAGAACTAAAAACATACTTAGTCTTTTTTCTTTTAAGATTATGGAGAATACTCCCTTTGTTTTAGGAAGATTTTTTTTCAAAAAAGACTAGAATTTTACATATATACTTTAAAATCATATACTATACAATTCTTGTATTTAATATATACAATTGTGTGGCATTTAGTATTGTGCAACTGTTACCATAATTTCAGAAGATTTCATCACTTTCCAAAACATTTATTAGCAGACACTCGCCCTAGCTTTCCATAGCCCCCAACCCTAAGTAGCCACTCATCTGTTTTCTGTCTGTTTGTTTCTTTGTTTTTCTGAGAAAGGGTTTCTCTGTGTAGCCTTGGTTGTCCTGGAGCTCACTCCTATTTTCTGTCTTGATGGAGTTATTTTTTCTGGTTCCTTTACACACATGGTCTCTTTTGATTGGATGCTTTCCCATGACAGTGCTCACGGTTCATACATGTTACAGATTTATCAACATTTTATCCTCTTCTGTCACTCTTCATTATATGATTATATCACATGTTACTTCTTCATGCTCATCAGTTGGTAGCCATTTGAGTCGTTTCNACTTGGGAGATGATAATGAAGCAATGCGCACTCTTGTATGTCCTCACCAACACTTGTTGCTTTCTCTCTCTTTTTTAAAATGCCCTCCCACTGGGTCTGAAATGCTGTTTGTTGTTGTTTGGTTTTTATTGGCATTTCCTAGAGCTGAACATCTCATGTACTTACTGCTGGCTAGAGCACTTAAACCCTTCAGACATTAACATCCNATGCTTTATAAGTTTTGTAAGTTTGAGTCCTATGTCTAATTAAAATATGTTTCTGCCATGGCTTAAAAGTACTGGACTTTTGCTCGGTGGTCACTAGCTTTAAGAGGCTGACCTACAAGTACTGCAGAACGGTTTTAATTAAATAGCATTTAATTAAATCTCAGACAATGTGGATTTCATCTCTTCTTTCTAAACTATTCTTAATTAATCATTAATCCTTGTGAATTAGAAAGAATGTAAGTGAATTGCCATGTCTGAATTTTGTTTGCTGCAATATCTTTCCCTGTCTAGGAAAACAAACAAAGACCCTTTTCAGTGGGTAAACCAGTAACAATGCACTTGTTCTCAAACTACATGAGGTTGTTCTCAAACTACATGAGGTACGTGCTTGTGACCTTGTCCTTCACCTTGCATTGCCACAAGAGCAGGCGGAACTCTTCTTCCTTCTCCCTGTCACCCCAGCCAAGCTTTAAAGATTTACTAGACTTTCATAGTTGAAGCCGAAAGAAATGAGTGAAGCTCATTTTTGGTAGACTTTTCGGCTTGGTGGTGCTACCTAGCGATGCTGTTCCTTCCAACGCTTCTTTAATTAGCTACTCTGTTACATTAAATTATCAGTAGCATCCCTAGAGTAAACCAGAATGCTCTGGTGGCTTGTGCAGACAGAAAGCTAAACCTCTTGGTGGTTTAAACTGGGATTTGTCTAAGCAGGTAATGAGATTACCATCTTGAGCCATAGCACAGGGCTTTAGGAAGCTGAAGGAGCTGTACCTGGGTGGGTTCTGATCAGCTCTGGTTAGTGAGCCGGGCACATCAAAGACAGTGACACTGGTGAACATGTCCTTTGGTATATCTGGAACTGATCAAAACAACGGGATTTTTATTTCATCCAGAGACTAATTTTAATTAAGAAAGTGGGGTGTTACGTGACTTTTCCTGGGGAAACATATTATTATCCTCAGAACATCAACCATGGACCCAACAAATGATTTGACCCAACTCTAGCATAGTGAACTAGTGAGTTTATTGGGGTTACTTACAGGAGCGTGGGTGACTCAAAGGCAGCTACATTGCTTAAAGACCCATAAGGAAAGGGTAAAGACTCATGAAAGCTGCATCCCAGAACACTATATAGTCAGTGTATGGAAGAGTCTCCTCCGTGCCCATGAATAATTGCCGCATCTGTAGCCTTCGTGAGGGGCCATGTGTATCTTTTAAGTTTTATGAACTTCCCTAGTTAAGAGCACGCCTTTTCCCTCTAGGAGGAAGTGTTTCAACTTGGAGGAAAGAGCTGCACAACATGGTGTCATTAAAGGAACGTTGATAATCCATCTTCTATTGCCTCTAAATTGGGCAGAATCAGTAGCTTCTTGGTTGGAAATAAAGGTGGTGACTGCCGCTGTCTGTAACTGTTTTCCACATTCTCCCTCTAGACAGCCTAAGAATGGTAATGTAGAATAGGAATTGAACTCAATCTGCCTCCCTCATCTCCCTCCTTAAGACTCGGAGTGGAAATGCAGGCTTGACAGACAGCATGAGTATTGTGGAGAAGATGAGGTCACTGGAACGACCTCTCTTTTTTTCTGTGATTAGTCTCTTCTGTGACTTCTATCATAAGGATGGCAGTGTGTCTCCAGGACCTTGGGACTAAAAGCTGCTCTTTCTGGGCACTTGTTTTGTTTGAGTCTTAGTAGCCCAGGCTGGCCTCGAACACACATTGATCCTCCAATCTCAGTCTCTGTGTGAGATTTTCCCAGTGTGAGGATTACAGGTGTGAACCACCATGGTCAGCTGAGAAACGTTTCTTAAACTTTTGAGTTTGGTATTTTTGGATCACCTCCATCTTGTTTCTGTCTGTCTAGTCCAAATCCAAGCTAAGAATCTGTTTACTGGCTCTAGCAGAAGGGAGTCTTGGTTCATAGTTTCCTTTGCAAGAGCCCTTGCTTTTTAAACCCTTACCTCAAAACAAAGATTTTTTTTATGTTGATATTTCAGCTTGTTTTGATTTCATGTGCTTATCTGTCTTAAAGTCAGCTTAGATGGGCTGCAATTGAAAGAATTGTGCACCTGCATGACCTAAATACTTGAGTACTGTTGCCAGAGCTGGCTTCCTTGTGAAGAAATGCACACTTACCTCTACCATGGTAGTCACTGAGAGAGAAGAGCCATCAAGGGAACCTGGGGTTAAACAAGGATGGGATGATGTCTAAAACTTCAAAATCTGGATTTAAAATGTGAAAATCACCTGCAGTACTTATGAAGTAAAGCATTCATGAAGAGTCTTACTAGGAAGCAGTCAGATGTGTCCTGGGAACTGCCGTGTCTGCCAGGTCACTGCCGTGCATTGCCCTCAGCTGTCAGTGGCAAGGCTCTGTCCTCAGAGGGGCCAGAAGAAGCAGCTTGATCACGTGCCAGCTTCTCACTTAAGAGGAGCTCCAGCTATTTATACCGCTCATCTGGATTCAGCTAGTGGAATCCTTTTGAACTTGACTGAAGGGACCCCTTGTTGAAAACATTTCCAGGGCACTGCTCCAGTCCCATGGAACNCATCTCTAGATGACTGCCTGGCAATCTGTACTCTTTGTTGTTACTTTTATTTTTTATGGTGCTGTGGAGTGAACTTGCCTCGTGTGGTGGGCAAACACCCTACCACTGACCCACGTGTCTACTCGCAATCTGTATTTTTATAATATGCCTTAGATGTTTTGTTTTGTTGGGTTTTTTGTTTGTTTCTGTACAATTTGGTAAGTTTGAGAAACTGCATGGTGAATATGGCCAGTCACTTAAAAAGTTACCATACTTAGGGCTAGCCAAATGGCTCAGCCAGCAAAGATGTGTGCCTCTCAAGCCTGACAACTTTCATTCAATCCCCAGGATCCACAGGGAAAAGAAAGAAGGACTCCCCCATAGTTGTCCTCTGCTGTCACCCCCCCCTCAAAGTTGTCCTCTGCTCTTCACATGTGTGCTGTCACGTGAAACAGTTGCTTCCCCATACACACACAAGTAATCAATTCTTACTTTCAAGTTTAGTTGCACTAAATACCAAAGTCAGGGTTGCTTTAAGGAAATACAATTGTAAATATGCTGTAGGGATCCAGTTTAAATTCCAAGTGCACAGCAGATTATGGTGTGGGAGTCGTTTCTGTTGCTGAGGTTAAATATGCAACAAAATGTGAAGAGGCCAGCTTTTGTGGGCCCCAGGCCCATCCGCCTTCATTTGTCCCTTTCATCAAGAAGAAAATGAAAGGAAAATGTATTTTATGATTATGTTAGTGTAGAAATGAGTGTGTTAACATTATCTGTACTACACTTCCTTCAACCTAAAGGTTCATGTTTTTGCCTGGTATGGTGGCACATTCTGGGACTCAGAAGGCAGAGGCAGGTTGATTTCTGTGAGCTTGAGGCCAGCCTGAAATGAACTACATAGCCAGTTCCAAGCCAGCCAGGGATGTACAGTGAAACTGTCTCAGAGTGGTGAGAGGAGAGAAATGTGTGTGTTTATGGTTTCTTTAGATTAATTTTGTTTGTTTTTTGAGAGCCTGACCATGTAGCCCAGGCCAGCCTTGAACTAGGTAGCCCAAGCTGGCCATAAACTCATGGTAGCTCTCTCACCTCAGCCTCTCAAGTGCTGAGATTACAGATGTGTGCCACTGTGCCTGGATCTTCTGATTTTAAAGGAACTAATTAATATCCACACCTTCTGGGTTTTTGTTGTTGTTGTTCTTGTTTTGTGACAGGAACTTGCTCTGTGTTGCAGGCTGGCCTNAAGATCATGGTCCTCCTTCCTCAGCCCACTAAATACTGAGATTACAGGTATGCAGCACTGCACCTGGCTTCTCTGCCATGCTTGATGGCTAGTGCCCAGCGGGGTGTGACACCACTTTTGACGTGGTGGTTGATATGGGTAGGGTGTTGGCTCAGAAGAAGAGGAAATGTTGAAGTGGGGAATGCAGGCATTCTTGTTTCCATGGGAACCCAGAGATCGGCTGTCAGCTGCTTGAAGCAAAGTTAAAGCAATTTCTTTCCTTTTACACCATTACAGAGGTTTTGACCAANGATTTAAAAATACCTTAGATTATGAAGTTTAATTGTGTTGATTCTAAAAATCAAAAAGTGTCAGAAAATCCTGAAGAAGAGAAAAGATCACCCCGTTCTATGACCCATGGATAACAGTGATTCTAGGCTTACTTGCTGTAATTGCTCAAGGCCAATTTCATCTGTTGGCAGAACTGTAATTGTACACCATGTGCCATTTAATCACCCTCCTTAACTCTAACTGGAACTTTCTTTTAAATGTCCTTAAGTTCTGTCCAACAAACTTTTTTTATTTTATTTTGTGTATGAGTGTATTGTTTGCATGTATGTCTGTGTACCATGTATATGCTTGGTGCCCGTGGAAACCAGGAGAGGAAGTTGGATCCCCTAAGATTATAGTTACAGGGTGTAAGCTGCCATGAGGGTGCTGGGACCTGAACGGAGGCCCTCTGAAAGAGCACCCAGTGCTCTTAACCACTGAGCCACCTCTCCACCCCCCCCAAGTTATTTAAATAGGGATATGTTGTTTCTTTGTACTAATGGATAATAATTTGTTGTTTTTTTTGTTTGTTTGTTTTTTTTGTTTGTTTGTTTTTTGGTTTTTTGAGACAGGGTTTTTCTGTGTAGCTTTGGCGGCGCCTTTCCTGGAACTCACTTGGTAGCCCGGGCTGGCCTCGAACTCACAGAGATCCGCCTGCCTCTGCCTCCCGAGTGCTGGGATTAAAGGCGTGCGCCACCACCGCCCGGCTAGATAATAATTTGTTTATCCAGCTCTGAATTTCTAGACATTGATGCTTCAGGTTTTTTGTTTTTTAATTGCCAAGGATCGCACCTACAACCTTCTACGTACTAGGCAAGCATTTCACAGCCCAGGCACATATCGGCCAAATTTTGAAAATTTTATGCTAATTTCTTTGGACACATCCATAATCACGTCCTTAGGGTTAGAATACAGGTGTCAAGGGTTGAAGAATCTGGAGCTTTTTAATGTAGATTTCTGAATAGCCCCATGGGAAAGATTGCACCAGTTTACATTCCCATTTGTGGTACTTGTACCCTTGACAGCATTGGCAGTTACCACATGACTACAATTTAAACTTAGACAATCCAGCATACATTAACTTGAGAGAAACACTGACTCTGGTTTCTTTGTATAGAGAGTGTAAAGTTTAACAGATCTCTATGTGGAATAATTATGGGTCTCCTCATAGTGTTACAGAAACCCTTTATTACATTTTAAGGTCCTTAAAATAGAGTTTTTGAACTCTTGGTTCCATGATGTTGACATATGGCTTTGTAGGGTTTGGTGTGTGTGTGTTTAGGATGATGGGGTATAAGAACTAGGCAGACCCTCAGTGGTCCGTTAGTGTGCCTCCATGGACACATCAGTAAATTGCTCGATTAAGAAACATTTCCATACAACTTTTATCTATTTGGACCCTTGGTTGCAAGCATTAGATAACTCAACTCAGACTATCCTAGCAGAATGGAAGATTGGCTCATGAAAATGAACTGGGTTCTGATGTCTCCTCCTCCTCCTCTTCTTCTTTTAAATCCATTTATTTTTTATTTTATTGGTGNTTTGCCTGTATGTGTGTATGTCTTTATGTCTGTGTGAGAGTGTTGGATCCTGGAGTTACAGACAGTTGTGTGTATGCGAAACAAATTCCCACAACAATTTTGGGCTGCCATGTGGGTGCTGGGAATTGAACCCAGGTCCTCTGGAAGAACAGTCAGTGCTCTTAACTGCTGAGCCATCTCTCCAGCCCCTTGCTGTCTTCTGTTCTAATGACTGACATTAGAATTCCTTGATCCATTTTATTTGTATTTTATTTACTTTTTGAGACATTATTTAGTATTGCTGGAATTACAGGCATGTGCCACCCTGCCTGGCTTCTTTGGTCTTCATTTGTTAGACAGAATATTGAGTTTGAGGTCCCTTCTGCCTCTTAAAGTTAAGTTTTCTCTTTATATACTAACAAATAATTAAAATATACTATCAACCAAATTTATACATTATGAAGGGAAGACTAGCCCTCAGAGATAAGAAATGAGTAAAGAGATGGTGTTTATGTGTTTGTTTTGGTGGTATTGCAGTTGAACCTAAGACCTCATACATGATAGGAATGTCCTTTACCACTATGCTGTATCCCCGGCACACAATTTTGTTATCCACTTGACTCTCTCTCTCTTTCTTTCTTTTTGACTTGTAGAAATCCTATTCAGGATTGAACTCAGCCACCAGTCTCGTGTGTGCAGCAGTCACCTATGTCTGCTCATCCATCTCAACAGCCCGTAGCATGAGTCTAACTTCTTGCCACTTTGAGAGAATTGCTACTGTCCAAGGTCATTGAGTCAGANACAAAGGAGCAACTGATCATACAGATGTCGAATTACAATTAGGAAGACTGCAGTCTGTGTTACTTAAAGATAGGTGTATTCTGATGTGTTCGGTGTCACTGGGCAGTTACATCACTGTGTGAGCATGGAGAAATTCNTACATACTAAGGTAGTTAGTTATACTGCCACTTAGGTGCTAATCTTAGGGGACCACCATCATTGACCAAAAATTTGTACTGCTGNCTGTTAGGGAGTGTTGCCTCACGAAGTCACTTAAATCTCTGTGCCCAACTAGAGGGAGTCTCACATTTTTCCTTAGTTCTTTATCCTGTGAAGTCAAAAGGAAATAGATTTTTTTTTCCTGCTAGACTCTCTTATATCTTTAAAATTGCTTCTGAAACCAGGAGGAAACTCTTTCTAGTTTTCATTGTTTGTTTTCTTCTTGTTGTCTTTGATCATCTATGCTCTTTTGGGGTCACCATGTACCCTTAAAATTTACCACAGGAAACAAATCATCTCAGATGATCCCAGTATTCAAAATGACTTGAAGGAACAACTTTGNAACCAGGAGTGGTGGTGGTGCACACTTGTAATCTCAGCATTTGGAAGCAAAGGCAAGAGGATCAGGAGTTCAAAGTCATTCCTGGCTATATCCAATTTAGAGATAGCCTGGGCTACAGGCACTATCTCAAATAAAAGAAAGAAGGAACAAGGGGTGGGGGCGAGAGGAAAGGAAAAGAAAAGGAGTCTTTGTTTTAAAGCTAATGAAGCAGGAGCCAGGTATCTGTAGGCAGTAGGGAGGAAAGGGCCCTTGCGAACACCTACAATGTCTCACATGTTATAGTGAGAACCGAGGCTGGAATTGAAAGGAAAATTAAGGATAAAGGCAGCAGAATAGAGCATTGAAGAAGATAGTTAAGAGAGCTTGTAGCTGGATATGAGATATCCAAGTGGACCAGAGAGAGAAGAACAGGCTTCAAGAATCAAGGCCAGTTACAGTGGGCCAGCTGGATAGTGTCTACAAGACCTTTCCCCTNTGGGAAACACATTAGGCACTATTGCTTATTAAATATTCTTGCTTTTAATACATTGTATCTAATGCAGTAAATTATATTAGACTAAATTGTAAATGAAGATGGCTTCTAACAAGCCTGTCCTATTTCAGGAAAGAGACCTCAGACCATCCTGTAGACAGAGATAACCAAGAACACGATCGCCATTTATTCTTTGGGAGCTATGATATCCAAGAGAGCTCTATGCTGTTGACAGCACTTGAGACACCTTCAAAGTCAGAGGTAGTAACACCAGCTATTAACTGATGTCCAACAGTCAGTCNAGATCAACCACTAAGAAGCCAGAGAGTTTAATTAACAATTAGCAAGATACCTGCAAGGCCAGAAGGTAGTAATGCTGGCCAAGTGACTAACAACTAGCAGATAGTTAAAGCTAACAGCTATGGCAGAGTCTAAGATGGATTGGAGTGCCAGCTGCAACCACCCTTAGCTGGGTGGGTAGCACATGAATAACACATGCTCATCAACCTGGTTGGGCTAGGAGGACATTTATTGAGTATGTAGGTCCTCCATTGGTTCAGTCCATGATAGCCCAGAAAATTAACCAGTTTCAACAGAGATGAATTTCCTCTGCATTTGTCCAGGTTCTGTCATCGCCTACAAAAACCCTAGACAAAGGAAATTCAGTAGCCTATGTTTCTCTTGGAAACCCATCCCTCATGCTCAGTACCTCGTCTCACTTTCTCAGTTCAGTTAACTTGAGTTCTCACTGTTCTGTAATAATTATCTGTAGATTTATTTGTTTCATGTGTATGAATGTTTTGCTTGCACGTCTGCATGTGCACCCCAAGCCTGCCTGGTGCCAGTGGAGGTCAGGAGACAGCATCAGATCTTCTGGAAATGAAGTTACAGATGGTTGTTTCTGCCATGTGGGTGCTGAGACTCAAACCCAGGTCCTTGGAAGAGCAGCCAGTATTCTGCTGCTAGCCAGTATTTCTCCAGTTCCTCTGTAAATAATTCTTAATAAAGCCTACATTCACTTTGTGTATTTCACGAGAGCCCACATCATTAATTATCAGTGGTGAGAGACAATGTCCTAGGTCGATCTTTGATGCCATTGTAGGTCCTTGGGTCAGAACAACTGGGCCATGAAAGGTCCTGTGACTTAAAAAAAACTCTGACATCACTAGCTATTGTCAAAAGGTGTTTAAAATTCTTACCACAGTATTTGGAATGCAGTTTGAATTCATAGTTTGAGCCACTATCAGATTGACTGTCCTGGTTTGTTTGGGAGAAAGTTTAGGAAAGAACTGAATATATATAACTGGACTTAACTTTTTAAGTTAAGTCACCACATGTTTCCCAGGTGGTAGTGACAGGCCCCATGTTTCCCAGGGGTGGTGACAGACCCCATGTCAAATTCTGCTGAAGAAAGCTGCTTCTCAGGAAGACAACCAGCCAANGATTTGATGCAGGAGTTAGTACTCAGGACAGGCAAGCACTGTAGTTTGGTTAAGTGTTTTCCAAGTGTCCACATGTTGAGGCTTTGNTGCACAGGTATATTGGTGGGAGGTGGTAGAACCATTAGGTGGTGGGACATAAGTTGAAGGCCTTATGTCATTGGGTGCATGTCCTTAAGGGACATCATGAAACCCTGGTCACTGCTTCCTCTCTGCCGTTTGTTTTCTGGTTGATAGAGTGATANTTTTTTGTTCTTCATGGTCCTACCATGATTTGCTGGCTTGTCACAGGTCCAGAGTGAAGTGGCTGCTTGGTCTTAGATTAGAACATTTAGAACCATGAGCCCAAAGAAACCTTTTCTCTTTGTAAGTTGATTATCTCAAGAATTTCATTATACTAATTTGGTACTGATTAATATAGCAGGTCTAGCTATAATAACAAATAATGGCTTTAAAAAACCCAAAGGTTTATATATTGTCTTAGTTGGGGTTTTTATTGCTGTTAATAGACACCACGACCATGGGAACTCTTATAAAGGAAAAACATTTAATTAGGTGGCTTACATTTTCAGAAGTTTAGTCCAGTATAATCATGGTGCAGCATAGTGATGTGCAGACAGACGTGGTGCTGAAGAAGTAGCTGAGAGTCCTGTACCTTGGCTCAAAGGCAACAGGAAGTGGTCTGACACACTGGGCGTGGCTTTAGCATATATGAGACCTCAAAGCCTACCCCCACAGTGACACACTTCCTCCAACAAGGCCACACCTATTGCAACAAAGCTACACCTCCTAATAGTGCCACTCCCTATGAGCTTATGGGAGCCACTTACATTCAATCTACCACATATATCAAAGCACAAGTCCTAGCTGGAGGGATAGCTTAGCTCTAAGTGATGACNTAAGTTCGAGACCCAGGACTCATATAATGGAAGGAGAACTTACTCTACAANTTGTCTTCTGACCTACACAAACACACAAATAAATAAATGTATTAAAATTTATTTCAATTTTANAAAGGCAGTTGGCTGGAGAGGTGACTCTGGTTAAGCGAGTATATTGGGCTTCCCGATGGCCCATATTCAATTCTCAGCAGCCACATCAGGTAATTCACAACTGCCTGTAACTTCAGCTTCAAGGGATCCTGTGCTCTCTTGGCCCCCACAGACACACTCACATACACACAGGATTAAAAGTAAAATACATTTTTTTAAAAAGCAAGTCCACTGAAGGGTGACAGGGAGTCCACTATGGCTCATTATCACTCTGAGACCCAGATGACAGAGCAATCTAAG
>LZPO01027462.1:149673-160522 GCA_001675575.1 Neotoma lepida | reverse complement strand
GTGCTTCTAGAGTATTGGGGAAACAGTTTACCAACTGTGGAATGGATATTTGAGTCCTAAATGAAACAACAGTGAGATTTAGGAACGATTTTGTGTGCAGGGAGATTTTCCTTCTACACTTTTCCCTCAGCCTCATGAATAGAAAACAGGTGGTTCTGGCACCAGGAAAAGACCTTCACTAGATCCCAGTATTCTCAGTTTGATGAGGGTTTATATAGATAATCTGTAGTGCTGAAACAAAAGAAAAATGTCAAAGAAGCCTTTTGTTCCCAGAGTCAGTCTGTCTTGTCTCTCCTCCCTGCCCTCCCCTCCCCTCGTCTCTCCTCCTCTCCTCTCCTCTGAGACTGAGTCTCACTCTGTAGCCCAGACTGACCTTCAACTTGCAATCCTCCTGCCTCAGCTCCTGTGTGCTGGTGTGTACCACTATGCCTGACTTAGGAACTTATCCACTAATTTGACTGAGAGTTCTATAAAATAACACTTAGAATGTGATCTATGCAACAACAACAAAAAAGTCTTTAAACATTGGAATAGCACTGGGCTTGGCAGGATACTTGAGTCCCAAGAGCACAACTGAGCTGGTTTACAATTCTGCAGAATCCTATGCTGTCTCTCTTAATTCTGAGTGGCTGTAAACAGCTGTGGGTGCCACAGGGCTTCTGTCTCTCTGCACCTCGTTTTAGATTCGTGTAGTTGACCTAGAGGAAATTTAATGGTGAATGCATTTCCTCATTGAACATTCAAACACTGAGGCTGCAGCCCCATTCTTTTCTCTTCTGTCCCCAGCATTCCCGTGGTTTGGTATGGATATTGGCGGAACCCTGGTTAAATTGGTTTACTTTGAACCAAAGGATATCACGGCAGAAGAAGAACAGGAAGAAGTGGAGAACCTGAAGAGCATCCGGAAGTATTTGACTTCTAATACTGCCTATGGCAAAACTGGGATCCGAGACGTCCACCTGGAACTGAAAAACCTGACCATGTGTGGCCGCAAAGGGAACCTGCACTTCATCCGTTTCCCNACCTGTGCTATGCACATGTTCATCCAGATGGGCAGCGAGAAGAACTTCTCCAGCCTCCACACCACCCTCTGTGCCACGGGAGGTGGGGCTTTCAAGTTCGAGGAGGACTTCAGAATGGTAGGTTGGNCTTGCCCTTGTTAGAACAGCCAAGCCTCTCACATGACCACAGTCTAGGCATGCTAAGATCTAGACCATTAACCTTGGGACTTGGACTTGTCTGTGCTGTGGTTTCCTCACCTATATGATAACAAATACATGACCAATTTCATAGGGTTGTTCCAAGAAAGGTTAAATGAGGAAATAAGTACCTGGCTCTTACTGAGTACTCGACATCTGTATCATCATCACTTCTGTGGCACAGGCTGATTTTGAATACACTATGTAGCCAAAGATAACTCAATCGTCTGATTCTCTCTCCAAGTCTTGGGGTTATAGTCATATGCTGCCANGATGGTTTCTGTGGTTCTGGGATTGGTAGAGACAAGATGATANANATCACCTTCAGGGACACGTAAGCTCAGTTGGTACTGGGTTATCCACAAACTCTTACTACATAATCATGAGGCCGGTTCTGTGGATNTATAGGCTAAGACCCACAAGAAGACTTTCTACAATCTAACTAAAGATGATTACATCTTTCTACCCGTTTGCTCTCATCCATGTCTCAGTGTTGTGAGTGCCATTCAGAAGTTTCTTTTACAAAAATAAAATCTTTGGCTGGTCATGATGGTGCATGCCTGTGATCCTAGCACTTGGGATGTAGAGGCTGAAGGACCAAGGCTAGCCACTCTACCTCAAAAAACAAAACAAACAAAAAAACCCCACACTGAAAACATCTTCACTATTATTTATAGGCGAATTTCTTCATTATTGAATATCATTTTAAGGTGTACTGTGCTTANTATTAGATATGAGAAGTAACATTCAGCCCAGATTCTCTGTTTAGCAATCCCTTAACATTTGTGTTCTAATTTCTCCATCTCCTCAGTCAAGATAGTAATCTCTCTACTGACTAAGTGAGAGTAAAATTAAGGAACAAATGTAGGTCTGTCTTGGAAAGTACAGGCAGTTAGATACATGCTTGAACGTAGGTGAAGGATAGGTTAGAAGATTTTAGGATTGATTGTGGGAGGCCAGCTGGGAGACCGGCTCCCACATTTTTATGACAGGGAACTCTTGAGGAGAGAGGGATAAGAGATTTTAGGTAGAAGGATGGAGGGGAGAGAAACAGATAGAAACACAGGATAGCCTTGGCCTCCTTATCCACCAGCCCCTCCTGTCTCTTCTAAAGGGCTATTTATAGGAATACCAAGGGGTNGAACAAAAGACCTCCCCCTAGCTCAGCCAAGTGTAGACCCTTCCAGTCACCTAGAAACCATGCACATGGTCAGGCAATCCTCTAATGCAGCTCTGCTGGGTGAAGCAAGCTCAGCTCTCACTAGGAAACCTTTATGGGCCTCCTACAATTGATCATCTCACAAAGTTGAAAATCCAGTGCGATGTGTTTTAGAATGCATTGTTCCAAGCCTGCAGTGCAGACTCCTGCATTTTGTCACAGAACAAATCTAATTGAGTCTTGGTAAAAAATCTGTGATTATTGCATAATGAATGATCATGTTATTCATGGTGTTTAATAAAGCTGGAAGATACAAATTTTGTCATCAAAAGGAACACCATTTACTTCACTGATTTCAATGAATAATATTTTGGGAGTGGGTGGGATACCGCTGATAAAATCCAGGGCTCAGGCTTGCAGTGCACATGCTGCACAAACTGAATCTTCAGCAGGTACTTCCTACAAGAGCTGGCAGCAGTCCTACAGCAATAACCTGGGTGAGACTGATTAGCTCTGGGTTTTAACCATTTTCTTCTGTGTCACCCTTCCCTACACAGCTATAGAATTTGATACAACCACTTACTTAAATGACTCATGGGTGGGGTTCTCTTCTCCACAAAAGGGACTCAGTAACCAAACAGTTTTGTAATAAAAAAGTTAAGGAACATGGATGTGAGAACTAAACTTAAGTCCATAAGGGGGTAGGGATGGGGGTTAAACCTGAATTCTAGTTCTGTTTCTGCATTTACCTGCTTGGTAGCTTTTGCTAAAACATGTTTCTGCTATGGGCCTCAATTTCATCATCTGCAAACAATGGCAGCAATGTGGGGAGAGGGTGAAGGGCATCCAGGACAAAAGAACTGGAAGTGATAATAGCATTCTTACACTGTNTGAAGAAACTAAAGCTTTCAGGCCCTTAAGAGGCTTTTGTATAGTAATGCCTGCTGGGTAAGATCTGGNCTTGGACTCCGTTTTAATTCAGAAGGAGGGCTGCCTTTGTGTGGGAATAAGATCAGTTCCTTAAGCCTTCCAGTACATGCTATCTTGTCTGCGCACTGGAGAGCTTGAGGTGAACCAAGATGACCTGATGGATTTATGCAACCTCTGTCACACCTCCATCCCTCCTCAGGGTTTACTCATGTCGTAGGAGAAGGAGTTACTCAATCTGTGTTGGCCATGAGCAAGTGTGTTTCTTAAGGTTTTGAACTGAGATAAGTCCTTCAGGTAGTCGCTTGGAGTCTAATGAATAGACCAGAGTAAGAGGCACATCTGGACTTTTTGCTAAGCTNTTTGGCCAAGCCGTTTCCATGAGTATTGGACCAGCAGCTGTCTTCTGTTTCCATGATAAGTCTTGGCCAATGTGAAGACAGAATTGAGAAAGANTTTTCCTGTGTCCTGTTTGAATAACTGATGTCCTTGTTTCCAAAGCTTATGAGGATGGATAGGCTGTCTTACCTTCTTTCTGTGTAGCCATTCATCCACTCAACACATAGTTTATCATGTCACTTCTATGTGCTAAGTAGTGTTATGCATAAAACACATCTCCTGACCACCTTGTGGTCAATGATTAGGTAAGCAAGTGAATATGCACTATATTAAGTATATAAATATATTTATATTTATATACTTTATATATATTAAAGTGTGTGTGTGTGTGTGTGTGTGTGTATGTGTGTGTGTGTGTGTGTATCATGAAGGAGAAATAGAGGCACAGTAAGGATAGAGAGTGTTGGGAGGGTCCCGGGATGTGATGAGGTAACATTGAAACAGAAACCTGGAGAAGTAATAAATACCAGGCCATGCAGATATTTTAGGCAAATGGATTAGTAAGTGTTAANGCACATAAGTGTCCAGAGTCCAAGCTCCTGGGTGTTATAGAATAGAAAACTGAAGACTTAGGAAGATTCAATATATAATCTAGGACAGCAATTCTCAACCTGTAAGTGGAGACCCCCACAGGGTCACATATTAGATATCCTGCATGTCAGATATCCTGTATATCAGATACTTACATTACATTTCATAACAGTAGCAAAAAGACAGTTATGAAGTAGCAATGAAATAATGTTATGGTTGGGAGTGACCACAACATGAGGAAATGTATTAAAGGGTCACAGCATTATAAAGGTTGAGAACCACTGCTCTAGGGCCTACATGGATGCCTTCTCAGCTAAGCTTACTTACTACTCATTCATGAGGACCAGTGTGTGGATCTGAGCACCCACACTAGGAAGCACACAACCAAAAATAACTCCAGATCCAGGAAATCCAACACTGAACACTGTCTTCTGGCCACCTGATGCACACACATGCACGCACACACACATACACACATGAACATACACAAACACACAGATACATACAGAAATGAATAAGAAAAGAAATATATACTTGTGTGTAAAATCATGGCATTGTGTAGAATCACTGTTTTTGGAGTTTCAGAACTCCCGAGTTATCAGGCCCAAGTAGAAGAGCTTCAGCAGACTCTGAATAGTTAGCACTTGTTAGGTGTGAGGACTGCATCCTAGATATAAATAGCAAATGCACTTACATTTTTAAGAAGTGTTGTTCTCTCTCCGATTTAGAATAACCAGAAAAGGCCGTAACTGATGAGATAGTCATTACATTAGGTTCTTCTGTAGGATATTTTCCATTGAAGAAAGCTCTATTTCAATTTTATTTCTGTTTCGTAGAGTCTCTTCTTTAAATTTAAAATTTTTATTATTTTTACTTTATGTGTATGGTTGTTTTGCCTGCATGTGTGTCTGTGGAGGCCCAAAGAGAGTGTCAGATCCTCTGGGACTTAAGTTACAGACAGTTGTGAGCCACCATATGGGCACTGGGAATCAAACTTGGGTCCTCTGGAAGAGCAGCCAATGCTTCTAACCACTGAACCATTCCTCCAGCCCCTATTTGTTTTTTATTTAACATTTAAGATCATGGTCCTAACGGAGCTTCTTGTTTGAGACAGGATCTTACAGTGTAGCCCTAATTCTTAATCCTCCTGCCTCTGCCTCCCAGGTGCTGGGATTGCAAACATGCATCACTATTCCTGACTTCAATTCAATTTGTGATTGGTATATATTTGTTTTCTAAATTAATGATGTAGCAAGCTGGAACACAAAACCTAATCTAATGTTAGATGAGGACCGGTGAGATGGCTCAATGGGTAAAGATGCTTGCCAACAAACCTGGCAGCCTGAGTTTGGTCCCCAGGACCCCAATGGTAGAAGGAGAGAACCAACTCTTGAAAGCTGTCTCTTGATCTCCATATAAACTGTGGCAACCCTTCCCCAATAAATAAATTAAATTAATGTTAGGTAGTATATGGCACTGATAAGCCAATGAAGAATTCNACTATTTAAACCTGACCCTCCACATGATAAATCCTGGGTTATTCATAACATGAAACAATATAGATTACAGTTAGTTTTGTAGCAGGATGTTTTATCTGCTAATTCTAATGTTTCATTCTCTGCCATGCTTCATACTTTACTTCACTTAAACAAGAGTATTTGTAATGCAGCATATTCTTAGCAACAGAAAATATGTATAGAGGGAAAAGCCCACATCTATACAGGACACATGTGAGTTTTGTTCAGCCTAAGGCTGACATTAGTAGACATTGGAATGTATTCTTTAGGCGGGCAGTTGTGGCACACGCCTTAAATCCCAGCACTTGGGCGGCGGAGGCAGGTGAACCTCTACGAGTTGGAATCCAGCCTGGTCTACAGAGAGAGTTCCAGGACAGCCAGGGCGACACAGAGAAACCCTGTCTCAGAAAAACAAACAAAAACAATAACAACAAAAAAGATATTCTTTTAATTGTTTATTAAAAAAAAAAAAAAAAACCTCTGGATCTATGCTTTGAACAGGATATGATGATAGTCTTTGGCTGAGTGAGGTCAGGCCAAAGGATGCTCTTATTATACGGGTTTCAGTGTTAAGACATTTTCCAGGAGGTCTGGGGAGATTCCTCAGCGGGGCAGAGTGCTTATTGTGCAAACACAAGGTACTGAATTCAGCTTCTCAGCACCTGTATAAGAAAACCAGGTGTGGCTGCACATATCTGTAACCCTAGTTGTGAGTGGAAGGGAGCNTTAGAGGCAGGAGGATTGCTGAGGCTGGCTNGCTCTCACCCTAGCCAGGAAATGGCAGACTCCAGCCAGGTTCATTGAGGGATTAAAGTGGAGAATGATAGGAGGCACCCTATGTCCTTCTCAAGTCTGGACACACACTCATAGCTACATACCCTAGCACACATGTGTCCAACATGCATATACCTCCCTCATATACACATACACAAAGGAAAAAGAANAAGAAAAAAATCTTTTAAGGAAAAAGTGTGAAAAGCTAGGTGGAAAATCATGAGGAAGGGGTAAAGTTGAATTATTTGAACATGTGAACTCTCTCATCTAAGTGGACTTAATCATATTTATTAGTTGCCAGGCAGTAGTGGTGCANGCCTTTACTCTCAGCACTTGGGAGGCAGAGGCAGGCAGATCTCTGTGAGTTTGAGGCCAGCCTGGGCTACNGAGTGAGTTCCAGGACAGGCTCCAAAGCTACAGACAAACCCTGTCTTGAAAAAAACAAAAAACAAAAAAACAAAAACAAAAAAACAACAGGGAAATCCTCTTGCAAATGAGCCTGCTTGTATTTAGCATATAATATTAGCACNTATGGAATCTTTGCCCTCTAAAATTTAGTCATCAGCAGGAAATAATGTTTCCNAAGTGTTTTAACTTGAGATTAGACTNGAGTTGTGATTTTGTTTTTTAAGTAGTGTCAGAGATTGAAGCCAGGGCCCACCTATGCTAAGCTGATATTCTACCACTGAACTATATCCCCAGCCNAGACATGAGTTCTNNCACTAGTCATGAGTAATTTTTAAAGCATTTTTGTGCAGCCATCTCATGTGACTCTTGNANACAGCCCTTTCAGTCAGGCAAAGCAGGTGCTCTTCTTAGGAGAGAGTGTGCAGTTTTATCAAATACCTGAGCCGGAGTGTGGCANTGGACTCCTCACTCTCCTCTTCAGCTACNCCTACCATGCTCCCCGTCTCAGATCAGTGATTCTCAAGTGTCGTCCTGACACCAGCACCTTCAGGATGGCCTCTTAAACCTCTCCACTCATGACTCCTTTTTTCCCAAGAAGTTGTAACCTTTCAAAATTTTAAGATTCATTTGTTTGTTTGTTTATTTATTTATGTCTGTGGATGTTCTGTCTGTGTACCACATGTGTCTCTGGTGCCCTCAGAAGCTAGGAGAGGGTATTAGATCTCCTGGAACTGGAGTGACAGATGGTTGTGAGCTGCCGTATGGGTGCTGGGAATGGAACCTGGGTCTTTGGCAGCTAGTGCTCTTAACTACTGAGTCAGCTCCCCAACCCCCAAAAGTTTTTATGCAATCCCAGGTATATAAGTATGTAACATAGATACTCAAATCAAACATTTAGTGGATTGACCATAAACCAATTCTATGTTTAAAGATTTGTTTTGTTTTTAATTATGCGTGTTTGTGTGTGGAAGGGGTTGGGGCTGGGCATGTGAGTGCAGATACCAGTAGAGATTTGAAGAGGACATCTAATCCCCAGGAGCTGGANTTAGAAGCCATTGTGAACTGTGGGATGTGGACGCCTGAAACCATATTTGGGTCCTCTGTAAAAATAGTGCACTCTGTTAAATAATGAGCCATCTCTCTAGCCCCAACAAATTTATTTTAAAAACAATTGTTTGNTATGCGTATAANTTTNCCCTTATTAAAAATGAAGGCAAATTTGATACCGACATGGATGTGCTTGTCTAGTGTTACATAGTGGATTAGATCTTGGTTGGATGTTTGGCTACTGAAGGACNTAGAGCATCTTTAAATGTTTTCAGATCTGATTTATACTTTGATTGTATAATCATCAATGCTGAGACTACTCCTTTACATTACCATGTAGTTCAGAATGGCAAAAAAAGAAAAATATTTAGTGTGACTTGAGAAATTGTTGGAAGTTCTGCCCTAATCCCAAGCTAAAATTCACTTCACATTAAAAAATAAAAAAAGAAACCTACATTTATTTATGTGATGGGGGCAGGGTATGCTGTAGTGCACTTGGGGAGTCACAGGGAAGTTTGCTGGAGTGGATTCTTTTCCTCCACCATGAATTAGGAATTTGTAGAATCACTCAGGCCCCCACAGTGCTAAGAGTTCAAGTAGTGAGGAACTGGAGCCCACTTTTACTGGCTTTAAAAGGTTCCTGGACACATACATCTCTTGCTTTCTCTGCATTTAATGAAGATAGGTTGGGATTTTGCAGTTGACGTTGGTCAGATGGAATTATACCATGGGAATTAGTAAATGCTACAGACCAAGGCTTTTGCTCCCAGAGCTGATTGTTGCATTAAAGCTTGCTTACTATGCTAGTTCAAACTAGTGGAAGCTTCATGGCATAATTGCCCTCTCTGATAGTTCAAATTTGTCATCATTCAAGGCCCATTTAAGATCAGGATTAGAAATATGCAACCACGTGCTGCATATCAATGTTTGTTCAATAGCATATGTGGCAGAGGTCTCAAAGATTATATTGTCTAGGAATGTTATACTGTCTTAGTTTGTGTAAGTACAGTCTATGCTATTTGCACAGTGATGAAATTGCCTAACAACTCATTTCTCAGAATGTATCCTTATAATTAAGCTATACATGACTGTTTTATTAGCCTCTTTTGGTTACTCTAATAAAATGCCTCAGGCAATCAAACTTGATGAAGAAAGGTGTAGTTGGGCATAATGGTTCATGCCTGTAAGTCCAGCACTTCTGAAGTGAGGCAGGAAGTTCAGGAATTCAAGGTCACCTAGTCTAGACTCTCTGTCTGTCTGTCTCTGTCTCTGTCTCTCTTTGAGACAGAGTTTCTCTGTGTAGCCCTGGCTGTCCTGGAACTCACTCTGTAGACTAGGCTGGCCTTGAACTCAGAAATCCTCCTGCCTTTGTCTCCCAAGTGCTTGGATCAAAGACGCCACCACTGCNTGGCTAGGCTCTCTCTTAAAGGAAGAAAAAGGGGTTTATTAGTTTTGGACCTTGAACTTTTTAATTTATTTTTTATAGATAGGATCTGTCTTTGTAGTTTAGGCTGGTCTCCTGTCTCAGCCTTCCCAAGGCCACCATACCAGACTTTAAAAGTCCAACAGAATGATGACTTGGGTGTGCAGTGGACTCCCTTGGCAAGAGAGACTCAGAAAACTCAGTCAGGATGTGCCATTGAGGGCCACTTGGGGAAAGTTCCACCAACTCATCACCACTATGGGAACTATGCTCCAAATACGTGGACTCTTGTGGAAAAAAACAAAACAAAACAAAAAAATGGTGTCTAAACCATAGCAGCTATAAGTTAACTTGCTAAGAAAGGATAAAACACAGGTGTGTTTTCTTGGCTTACAGTGTGCAAAATAAGAAACAGCTAGTTAGCTGCCAATGTATAAACATTGAAAGACTGGTGCTCCATTGCCACATGGCTGAAGGTGAACTGTAGATGTGAACAGACTGTCCTGTGGACACAGTCCTCAGCATTTTGTTTGTTACCTTTAGCCAGTCGATGGCTCTTTTTGTTTTCTTACCCTCCCTTTTGACATCTTTGTCCTGACCACTTGTGTAAGGAAACTCCAGCCCATGGAAAGCATTTCTCCAGAGCTGGAATCAGAAGGATAGGTTTTAAGCTTTTCTCAAAGTAAATTCAGGTGTACAGACAAACTGTAAAGCATTGTTGAGTTTCGGATTTCCCGTTTGGAAATCTCCGTATCAATTTGACTCATTTGCCCTTGGGAACCTCTCCTCCTTAGGGTCCTCTTCCGAAGGTCTCTACAAAAGTGACTCTTTTGTTTCCCTTTGTTTGAGGTTTTAATAACCTTAGACTCCAAAAAACATCTATACTTCTGAAAATAAGTATAGGAGAGATATGTGCTTCCTACTCATGCTGTATTTGGGAAAACCATTCTGAAGGGAAAGATGACATAACAGTGATTCAGATCAAAGTTGTATGTTGACAGGTTTTTGTCCCCCCACCCTCCAAGGGGGTAGTTTCAGGGCATCCAGAAGGACAGATTGCCTATGTCCGTATTTATGATGTTGGTTCTGGGAGTGGCTGTCAATATTGTTGATGAGCCTGTGATTAATNTCTAAGCAAGTTAACCTACGTTTTCAAGATTGGCTGATGAAATTGCCACTTCTCAGCCTGGAGTGACCGCTGAGGTGACAGCTTTCCCTGTCCGTATACTAAATGTTTATTAAGCAGTGATTAAGGGCAGCCTTTAGCNTGGTACCAAGGCACATCTGAGGTAAAACAAGGCAGACTATGACCAGAGCTGCCAGTTTCAGGTTATGGAACCACGGAAGACAGAGGACGTAATATGTACCCCGCTTGTGCCCCACTATAGTTTTTCAGGCCTCAGGACAGTTCTGTATTCATAACATTGCCCTCTTAAAATGTAGATTGTGTGTGTCTCATTTAAAC
>LZPO01027462.1:131978-148953 GCA_001675575.1 Neotoma lepida | reverse complement strand
CCCCCCCCCCCCAGCACAGCCAAGTGCAGACCATTCCAGACACCTGGTGGCCATTCATGTGGTCCAGCCATCACCTAATGCAGCCCTACTGTGTAAAGAAAGCTCAGATCTCACTAAGAAGCTTTTGTGGGCCCCCACAGGAACCCAAACTCCAGTCTTTACTGCCTGAACCATGTAGATCTAACTTTTTATTACCTTTAGCAGAATATCAAAGTCTATCTAGCACTTGTGTAGATTTTTTTTTCCAGGCTCCATAAATAAAAAATGAAAATAGAGTCACCATGAGATGTTTGCTAGTTGCTAGTGTGTCACTTGTGGAAATTTACGCAACTTCTTATTTTAACCACTGAGTAAGGCTAATAGAACCTATTTGTATATTTTTGGTGGTGATGGTGTTTTGTTTTTTTTTTAGAAGCAGCTGAATAGCCAAGGCCAATCTTGAACTAATGTTCCTATATCAACATCATCAGTGTTGGGATTACAGACATGTGCCACAAATCCAGCCTCACAGGGCTTTGTTTCTGTTTGTTTGTTTCTCTATGTATGTGTGTGTGTGTGAAAATTAAATGATATCTTTCTTCATTGGTTGAGTTTCATGCNGGTGATTGTTAAATTTTGGGGTTCTTTGCAGTCCTGGTGGTTGAGCCAGGGCTGCATGAATGCCTGGACAAGCACTCTCCCGCTGAGCTACATTCCTAGTCCTTTGCTTTTTTTTGTTTTTGTCCAGGGAAAATGATCACCACCTAGGACCTGAGGCAGTGATATTAGTTATTAAACTTTTGAGGATATACAGTGGCCACTAGCTGCTGCTCAGACCACCTACAGCCGGGTCTATTCCCCTTTCCCCTGTGTACCTAAAAGGTGGAGGGGGTTTGTCTGCTCATATTCACCTCCGTCCCCACAGTGTCCCACTCTCTGTTTGCTTCTGGCTGACCTGCTTTCTCTCCAAAATAGTCTTCCTTTCTGCTTTTATATCACATATAGTTAATCACCTTCTCTTTTTATCCCCAACAAGGGGAGGTTTTACCTCATAGAATTCTCATAGGACACTCCTAGGCCACCCCCCGCTAGTAAGCCATTTGTGCATGGGGAGTGCCGTGCAGATAGTATGTGACTACCGTGAAATCTTCACAGCAGCATTGAGAAGCTAAATAACTCACCCCAGATCATCTCAGTCAAGTAAGTTTTAGACCTAGAGTTCAAAACCAGACTCATCTGCTCCAAGTGTGGGAAGAGGCTTCGTGGGCTCCAGGGGATTCTGCTTCATCTATTCCCAGGCCTTTTGAACCCTATGTTCTGTCAAGCATATGTAGGATTCTTTGTTAGCTTCTCAGTATACTAATTCACTAACTACTCTTGACTGTTGTAACANTTTACCACAAATTTGGTGGTTTACAATGACAGACATGTCTTCCATCAGAGTTCTTGAGGCCATTGGCCCTCAAAGCATTGGCAACAACACAATTCTCTAGAGGCCGAGGGGAGATTACGCTGCTTGCCTTTCCTGGTGCCTGCTTGCTGTTGGCATCCCATAGATGGTGCAGCACTCAGACCTCTGCCTTCTTCAAAAGGCTTCATCCTCTCAAAAAGGCTTTTCACACCTTTTGTGCATGTGTCTCCTGTCACTGGAGAATTAGGATCCATCCAGACGACCTACAATGATTTCTTNAAGTTTCACATCTGCACAGATCTGTTTTCCAAATGAGACCACGCTCACAGCTTCTGAGAGTTAAGACAAGAAGAGCCCATATTCAGACCACCAGGCCCATAGGCTGATGGGTGCTTTCCCAAGAATCTGGCAAGCTCTTGTGCTTGTAGCACGGCTATTTTTCTGGCAGTGACTGTTTGTCAGCACGGATTCACAACGTAGGGGTCTGAGAGTATTTCTTTGCTTCGAACATGAATCTTACAGATAGCACATACCTCCTAGGNTCCTCCTAGCATGGTCCGTGGCATCTAACAGGGTTCTGTTCTCTTGCAGATTGCGGACCTACAGCTGCATAAATTGGACGAACTGGACTGTTTGATTCAGGGCCTGCTTTACGTCGACTCGGTCGGCTTCAACGGCAAGCCAGAATGTTACTATTTTGAAAACCCCACAAATCCTGAGTTGTGTCAAAAGAAGCCATACTGCCTGGATAACCCATACCCTATGTTGCTGGTTAACATGGGCTCAGGAGTCAGCATTCTAGCGGTGTACTCCAAGGACAACTACAAACGAGTTACTGGGACCAGGTAAACATGCCGTCGACTAGGAGAGCCTCTTTATGCTTAAACTANGCCTATTGATGATGAGCAGTACATAGATTATTTACATTGAATATGTTTTTAAAAGAANTATATTGGGCTCCTACACTAACCAAAAAGGTGTTTTTAGTTTGTTTTTGGAGACAGGATCTTAACTTGTAGTTAAGGCTATCCTGAAGCTTAGTGTATAAGCCCAGGCTAGCCTCAGACTCGAAATCTTGCCTCTGTCTCCTGAGTGCTGGGAGTTTAGGCATGAACCATCATGACCAATAATACATTATTGGCTATGCATTAGAGGAGTAGAAGATGAGTCATGTAAAGGTTGATCACATAAAGTCTTTGTCTACTGGAGGTCCTGCTGGGGTTGGGAAGGAGGATGGCACACATTAGTTCGCCAGCAGGTAGGTGTACTGAGTGCTAAAGGGACCAGCAGGACTGCAAGCCCAGTAGAAGGCTGGTTGGGACAGAGGTGGGAACTGGGGTGGTCAGAGATGCTCCAGAGAAACTTCCTCTGGGAACCTTCTTGATGTCAAGACAGGAAAGATGGCTTGAAATAGTATATCATCCCAACCAGCAAAGAGACGTACAAGAAATGGCTTTTCCTCCTTTTCGTATAAGCAAGGAATGGATAGTCAGTGCAGCTCATAGGAATTTTAGAATGCAGGGCACAGGAACACAGCCCCATGACCCCAGATGGTCAGAATACTTGGAGGATTTTTTTCCCCATACATGTACTCTAAGACCCACGAAGGGCAAACAGGTTCAACTTCCAGTTAATGGGGAGCTCAACATGGCAAAAGGTTCTGTTGTCAAGTGTCATTAAGAAAGCCCACTATGAGCAAAATTAAGCTCATTTGGAATGAAACATTCCTCCAACTTGCTAGACCATAAAACCTCTTTTTTTAGAGGAACTAAAAAGGACTAGTGCCACATAGTGTTCTTAGGATATGGTGTTGAAACCATTGTGGGTGGCAGATGAATGTGGCACATTGCTTGTCTGGGCCTCATGGTCCTCATTTCTGCCNTGAAGGGTATTACTGCTTTTTATTATTTTTTTTCGGGGAGGTGGCATTTGCAGCGCTGAAAACTCTGCAGCAGCACTCTTCACGGTGGGAGGAAGGATCTGCCTTCTCAGTGTGTTTTCATGAATTGTGGTGGAGCTGTGTGAGTCAGTGTTCCCGGGAGAAGGTGATGTTACCCAGTGTCTGAGGAGATTTCTAGTTTTTACAGTTGGAGGTGGGACACTACAAGCAGGTAGCAGGTTGAAGTTAGGGGTACTGATAAAATTCTGTAACGCATAGGGCTCCTCCAACAGCAAAAGATATATGGAGTCCCAAATATCACTAGTGCTACAGTTGAGAAACCCTGGTGCATACACAAGCTCTGACTGAATGTAGTATCTGTTATGTTTGTAAACTGCTCCCAGGTACACACCTTTTCTGTTTTTTAATTTTCATTTTATTTATTATTATTATCATTATGTAGCTNTGGCTGGCCTGGCCTGGAATTCATCATGTAAACCAGGGTGACCTCAAACTCGCAGAGATCTACCCGTCTCTTCCTGAGTGCTGGGATTAAAGATGTGCACTTCGTACATCTTTTCTTTGAGACTACAGTAGCTTACTTGCTTGGCCAGGAACAAACACTGATCCCATGGTCTCCTTAGATCAACAGGAGGATCAAGATACAAATACTCAGCTAAGCAGGTCTTCCCTTAGAGAGTGCTTTCCTGGAGAAGGTATACGTTTTACAACAGCTACAGACTTCTCCCAGGAGTAATTGAATTGGTAAAGCTGCTCTCGAGGTAATAACCAGCTACACATTTTCCACGGTTAGAAATACTTATGCTTTTGTTGATGCGTACACAATAGCTAATGAATGGCATCACAGAGGCATTCTCAGGTGTGCTGACTCCAGGGATCTGTATCATCTTCAGATGCTGTAAAGGAGCTAATTGTGGGTGTGGCTTCTTCACAGATGGAATAATGCCTACAAACCCCAGGTATTGAGGAATGCCCTTTATGATCCTCCTGCCTCAGTCTCCCAAGTGCTGGCATTACAGGTGTGTGCCACCACTTCCAGCTCAGATGTCTCTCTTGTTATGTGTTAGAAAACATCAGATGTAAACACTTAGGATCAGTGGTGAGCATTAGCATGTGGGACACACTTTGGGGACCATTGGTATTAAGCAAGCTCTCTACCACAGAGCTGCCTCAGGGGAGACCATTGATGTAAACAAATTGTGTGAACTTGGATAAGTTTTGTTGCTTCTCTTATAAACAGAGAGTTGTAACTCCAGGTTTTTGTTAATATTTTTTTTTCTTATATATGGTTTTTCTCTGTAAGCATTTTGTTGCTGCTGTCTCTTATACACATCTAGATGTGTATAAGAGACAGTCCAAGGACTGTGTGTCTGTGTGTGTGTGTGTGTGTGTGTGTGTGTGTGTGTGTGTGTGTGTGTGTGATGTGTGTGTGTACGTGTGTACACCTGTCTCTTATACACATCTAGATGTGTATAAGAGACAGCTGTGTGTGTGTGTGTGTATGTGTATGTATGTGTGTGTGTGTGTGTGTGTGTGTGTGTGTGTGTGTGTGTGTGTGTGTGATGTGTGTGTGTACGTGTGTACACTGTGTGCTGGTACTAATACATGACAAGCTTTCCAATGAACCTGGAAGCTCACCAATTCTGTAGGCTGAGGTGCTGGCCAGTGAGCGTCAGGGATCCTCTTAGATCCAATCTTTATACTCACACCCTAGGCTGGGGGAGCCACCTCCTCATCTCCCCCACTGTTTTTAGAGGCCATGTCATTTCGTGATATCCATTTTCTTCTACATGTTTTAAATTGTTGCTTTCGTATACTTTCACAGCTTTCTAGATTGAGGACAATTATATTGCCCCTTAGTGACACAAGTCCAATTCTCAGTCTGAAAATGAGTACTTTATAGGTAATGTTACTGTGTGTAATCTGTTAAAAGAAGAAAATAACTCTGGAACCTAAGTGGAAGGAACAGTGCATCTCCCCTGGTCATTCAAGAATCTACACGTATGCCCACCAATGTCCATTACTCCACAGGCATTGCCAATTCAATTACTAAAATGAGAAACCGAAGATTTTATCTCACTCTGATGAATAATAATATCCAGTGCCCTTTTCTATCTGTGTATTTTGTCTCTGATATACTGAGTATGTGTATACAATATATGCTGATATATATATATTTCTGCATGTCTGTCAAAACAGACAGATGTATCTGCTTGTGAGCAAGAAAATTTCTTGACTAAATATGAAGGTTGAAGGTAATGACAAGTGCTAGAGACTCTTGGCTCGTCTGTGACCTTGCGTTCTCTCCTGTCAGCAGCACACCAGCTGTCCAGATGCATGCCTGCTTTCCCATCTAGCTTTTTATCGGAATCCCTCACCATTTTCTAGTCGTGCCCCATTTCCAGTTCTACCAACACATCAGTTGATGAGTTGCCTTCTTTCTAAGTCAGCCAGTTTCTTGAGTTGCCTACATCTGGAGTTGGTGGTTGAATGCCTTGATCAAGGTGGATGCCTAATGTTCAAAGAAGATTATCAGGGACAAAAACTGTCAAAGCTAAAAATGTAAGCCAAGATGTTTATTTAAGTATACAGGGAGCAAACAAGAAAATGTAGGTGGCACACAACCCAGCAAATGTTTCTTTAAACACATTCATGTGGGCTTTGGTGTGCAGATGAAGGTAGACTTTCTTTTTGTATGTGTGCCTATGTTTCCTTGTGATGCCACACCCATGACTTGGGTGGCTTTTGCTGGTGGTGCACATTGAAACCTAAATGGCCCTTGGAAAACGAACTCTTGAGTTGAAGGTTGTTTTGTTTTTTTCAGAATCACAGTCTGAGACTATGACACAATTTTATTATAAAGACAATATTTAAAAACTATGTGCCTGTCTATAATCTGGTGTCTTCTTGGTAACAGTTATTGATAATCAGTATAATTTGCCATACATTTTCTTCTTTAATCTCAACTTAATTTCCCCTCCTTAGAATTAAAAGCTGGTGATCAAATGCAAATTGTTTTCCCAGAATTAGTGGCTCTTTGAAGCTTCAGATACAATTGATATGAGCAGCAAGCTCTTCTCTATTTGTCATACATGATAAATCAGAGAGAGGCCTTTGCCAGCAGTTGGGAACTAAAGTTCCCAGTGGTAGTTACTTCCCTGAATTGGGTTTTCATGACACCAGGTAGCTTTGATATTGATACATAATTAATTTTATTCTCAGCTACTATAATTAGTTTCTAACTTTGGCAGCCAGGTCTATTTTGGAGCCATAACCTCCAGAACAATGGAAAGCTTTTAAAACGTACTTCTAGCATTTTGTGACTTTTTTTACTCTTACTAGTGNGTGGTAATTAGAAATAAGCAATACCCTTTTCCAAAGACTAGTAGAAAGCATTCTTTTATTAGGTAGATAGTAGTTTTACTCTCAAAACTTCTGAGGTAGGATGAGATGATTACTGTAGAGAAGCAGGGTCAGGGAAGGCAGCCTTCGGGGGACATGCTGGACAGTCAGGAGTCAGGTTTGTCATCCTGGAGATTGACTCTATAGTTCTGAACTATGCACACACCATTTCTTTCCCTGTGTACTTGCATTTAGCTGCATATGGTGTTCTAACACCAGCCATTTCTCTGGTTGTGTGCTGCTTTCACACTATCCAAACCGAACAAGCCATGATTTGGCCCCTTTCGTAGGTAAGCAGACTGAGTGAAGCACACAGGCTAGTAGCTAGCTGAAGGTCTCACAACAGAAATCAGTGAGAGTCTTTTTCAATGTTATTCTCAAATTTAGGGGCAAGTTTTCCTTGATGTTTGATCTTAGCCACTGCCCACTTTTCTTACCCAGTCTACCCTCAAGTTCTGTTCTAACTCCGGCACTTCGATTCAGATGCCCTCTGCTCTCCAACAAAGTGCTCCTTCGCTTTCCTGCATTTTTCTGAACCCGCATTAATAGTCTTGCTGTAGGCTGGGGACTTGGATGGGCATATCACGAAGCAAAAATTAAAAAATCAACCTTATTGTCCTTCAGTCTTGGAGGCGGGACATTCCTAGGCCTGTGTTGCTTGCTGACTGGTTGTGAGACCTTTGAAGAAGCTCTGGAGATGGCAGCTAAAGGCGACAGCACCAATGTTGATAAGCTGGTGAAGGACATTTACGGAGGAGACTATGAACGATTTGGCCTTCAAGGATCTGCTGTAGCATCAAGGTAGAGACTAAGTGGCTAGGAGCTATAGAGAATCCACACAAGGCAGACTCTCCACCCTGGCCATTCATCTAGTTTTCTCTTTTTTAAAATAAATGCCAGCCTACCAGCCTGGTGCAAATATCGGTCATGTCAGACCTCAGACTTGATCACCTGTCCTTAACAAAGCACCCGAGANGGTTACCACTTGATACTTGTGCTTAAAATAAGGCAACTTTGAAAGAAGGTTCTGGAAAACTGCCTCAGTTTCCCCCATTCCGTTCTTGTCCAGATAGCTAGAAGCATTACAAGTTTCTTCCCCATTAATAGTCACACTGCTTTGTCCCTTGTTAAGAAGGGGTCAGCCAGCCATTCATAGTGTAACACTGTCTGGTTATAAACCATGATAGCAAAGACAGGTCATTGAGTTTGAACAGGATTAGTCATAGTGCTTCCCAGAGTACCTTGGTAGAAGCTTGGGTTCTACCTGGGGGTGACTTTGAATACTCTCACTGATATTTCCAACATAGCTTTGGCAACATGATGAGTAAAGAAAAGAGAGAGTCCATCAGCAAGGAAGACCTCGCCCGTGCCACATTGGTCACCATCACCAACAACATTGGCTCCATTGCTCGGATGTGTGCGCTGAATGAGGTAAGGCTTTAACCCGAGAAAGCCGGGGGGGGGGCATCTCCATGCATCGTCTTTCTCAGTGTGATAACTGTTATCCTTCCTAGGAATCTTGATCTTGCCCTTTCTTAAGTGATTGTGCCTTAGAGAACAGAATGGTATAGTGAGTGGGGGAGAAGATGATATGATTTACTTTTAAATAAAAACCCCTGTGGAAGCATGTCAGAATTCCAGTCCATGGGCCATTCTTCCTAACTGTTATTATGGCCACATGCCACTGAAATGTGAGGAAAGCCCTGGGTGTGTGTGTGGAGATAATTCCACAGAAAACGCTCCCACCTGCAGTACTCGATATTCTCTCTGCTTTCAGCTTCTTTACAGTGTTGCCTTGTGGCATGGAGTTCAAGCAGCATTGTACAGGGCTATCAAAGCAAAGAGAGCTTGCTACAGTCAAGGCCATCCAGAGCAACAGGTACAAGAAGCGGGTAGAGCTGGGGACAGACAAAGCTTTAGTAACAAGTTTTGAAAGATTACATACTTCTGAGGAAAAAAAAAAGTGGAACCCCTTACTAAGAAACAAGATTTGAGAAGTAAAACAACCCTCTCCTTGAGGTGTATTAGAAAAAGAAATTGAGGCATGAAACAGTAATAGGAGAAATAGATAAAAACCACAGCAGGTACATTAAATAAATACATAAATAAATCTTTTTTTAAAAGGGAGGTGGGTGGGGCTGGAGAGATGGCTCAGCAGTTAAGAGCACTGGCTGCTCCTCCAGAGGTCCTGAGTTCAATTCCCAGCAACCACATGGTGGCTCACAACCATCTGTAATGAAATCTGGTTCCCTCTTCTGGCCTGCAGGTGTACATGCAGACAGAACACTGTATACATAATAAATAAAAATCTTTAAAAAAAAAAACAAAACAAGACACAGCAGGTCAGTGATGGGGGTTTGAAATACATAATACATAATTTTTAATAGAAGTATAGCATGCATGCAAAAGACAGTTCAAACTGTAAATATCATAACTAATCACTACCTAGATCAATAAATGAAACTTCACAGATACTTCAAAGCCTTTCTGAGGGGCTAAAGAGATGGCTCAGTGGTTAAAGCACATGCTGCTATTGCAGAGAACTTGAGTTTAGTTTCCAGCACCCAAGCCTGGTGGGGCAGCTCCGGGGATCTGTAGAGACCCTGCCAAGCTGAATTACAAGGCATGTTTGTCTGCTTGCTTGTTTGGTTGGTTTTGTTTTGTTCTAATGCTGGTTCTGGCTTTGAGCTTTGTGGTTACAAAAAGAGACCCCTCCTTTCACAACACCGAGTAGAATGTATCACTGTGTCCTGGAGAGCCGTCAGCATTTACTGGAAGTCCCTAGTCCACTTGGGTTTAAATGGGAAGCTGGTGATCAGGTTCCAGAGACATGCTTCTCAAAGTCCACTTTGGTCAAGAGATTCATTGGAAACAAGGGTTTATTTTTCTGGGGCTTTAACCTTTACAGTGTGTTTTTCCAGGTAGCTAAACAAGCTGTAAGACTAATATGTGGGTAGGTTGGCTGTACTCATGGCTCTCNAAGGTCAGTTGCATAGTGACACCCTTTGCCCCACAGAGCAACTGTGCCCTTTCCCCTATTTTCCAGAGTTACCTTCTGCCCTGCAGTCTGCTGGAGCAAGCCAGGTCTTTTCACAGTTATCCTAATCCCTTTGGGAGAGGCCAACTACCTTTATTTTTTCACATTAGAAAATGTGCACACGTTATTTGCTGGCTTGTGCAACTTGGATGTTTCCTGTGCAGTTCAATGGATGGAGTGACTGACTCACTGACTGCCCTGGGACCGAGGCTCTTTTAGAGGCTGCTGAGTTAATATAGGCTTTCTGGACAGCTCAGGGATTGGCAGTATCAGATTTCCCTGGGAGAGCAGAAACCAAGGTCATCAGCCCTTGTATCCTACTCTGCAGCTGCTGATTTGAGAATCTTTGATTTTTAGCCATGTCATACAATGGGGCACCACATTTCCTGAAGCTGAGTTGGGTTTTGTTATGATAATGAAATGCTCTCCTCTCAACATTTTTTTTAAGTTTTTAAATGATGTATATGTGTGCACATCAGAGGTGTACATGTGAGGCAGATGCCCCTAGAGTCCAGAGGAGGTGGACCCCCTAGGGCTGGAGTTGCAGGTGGTTGTGAACTATCTGGTGTGGGTGCTGGGAATCAAACCCAGGTCTTCTGGAAGTGCATCATTTTTTTTTTTTTTACTCTTAACCACTGAGCCTTCACTCCAACCATCCCCCCAACTTTAAGCTTTATTTATTTTTCATTAGCATATATCAATTCATAATGCGTTTTATTATGACATTTTCATACTTTACACAGTATATTTTGATCATGTTTGCCTCCCTTACTCTTTCTTGCACCCTACCCCACTGGCACTGATTCCCCTTCCTCCTCCCAAGTGACCCCTAGCCTCCCTTTCTACCCCCCCCAATGATTTTCATTAGGGATTTTTAACAGGAGCATTGGTGAAGGTTTATTTACAATGCTGCTCCATCCTCCATCAGCCACAAACTGTATGGATCCTCAGGGAGGGATGGACCTATGAGCCCTTCCCACCCCTGTGACAGGATGGCAGGCCCGACCTTGTGCAGGTCATCACAGCTGCTGTGAGTGAAATAGTCCAACAGCCTCATCATGCCCGGAAGTCAGCAGTGCTCTGCACTCCCCCTTCCTCTGGCCATTACATTCTTTCCATTCCTTCTCCCACCATATTGCTTGAGCTTTAGAGGGAGGGCTATAGATGCCTGGACATTGAGCAGTCATTCATTCTCAGACCAATTATAAGTGTATGCAAAAAGAAGCTCCTCTGACTAAAGCTGACGTCATCTCTAATCCATGGGCACAGACAACTATTTAGAAGGTAATTTGATAGGCACATCATGTCCTTTTAGCAAGCACAGTAGCTTCCCAACTAGGGCCTATTGACCTCCCCAGGCACTGGTTTTGACCGGGTGCATATCACCAAATGTGAATTTCCTCCTGGGAAGTGTGTCTCAATTCCAATCTGAAAGCAGTAGGTTACCCCATAATACACTGTCCACTGTTGTACCTGTGAGCATGTCTTGTGTGGACAGTTGGTGTTGTTACACACAGGGTCCACCACAGCTGGCTAAGGCTGTTGATGTCAGTTCTCTCCCAGCAGCTTGCATTGCACCTTTTATTTAGCTTTGAATAGGTAGTGCAGAGTCCCAAAGACAGCAGAAAGGCAGTCAGGGAAGCAAGTCAAGCACTCACCTTTCCTTGAATCTCACTAGAGAAGGTCCTTTGTTTTCAGATTTGGTTTGTCCTTATTCTGTGTTTTATATGGATTGGGATAAATATGTGCTTTCAAAGATAGCAAACTCTACAGAACATTCTCTCTTTTTAAAAATGTATTTGTATATGTATGAGTGTTTTGCCTGACATTTATACAAAATTGTATGTTGTATAAATGTGTACATAATACATATGTATAAAACATATATATGTATAGACTGCAGGATTTTTGATAAGCAAAGGTTAAAGAATACACTAAGTGTCAGAAAAGTGTCAGAAAGTGTTTTGCCTGTATTTCTGTGCACTACATGTGTGTAGTGCTCACCAAGGCTAGAAGAGGGCATCAAATACCCTGGGACTGGAGTTACAGACATTATGACTGATACGTGGGTCCCAGGAATTGAACCCAGATCTTCTGGAGAATCAGCTGAGAAATAATCACAAACTATGCAGTCCACCCTCTATACACTATGCTGCATCCTGCTTTGTTGGTTTGGGTTTTTATTGTGAAAGTTTCTAGGCATATATGAAGGATAGAGGATAAAGGACTCCCACGTATCCATCAGTTCATACTGAGCGGTTTCCAGGACTTGGCCACACATGGCTCGTCTACCTCTTTTCTTGTTTCTCCTTCTTCTACTCCTCTTTTTAGCTTAGACATCAGAAATTTAGTTCCACCATCATTATCAGCCTGCATATGCTTCAAATGTGCACCTCTGAAAATACCGCCTCTCACTGTTTTACATAGTGTGTCTTGAGATTGCTCTGTTTCTATTTCAACATTTTTCATAGCTGTCTAGCACTCTATATGCTATTGAAGATTTGAGCACTTTTCTGACACTTAGTGTATTCTTTAACCTTTGCTTTATCAAAAATCCTGCAGTCTNTACATATATATGTTTTATACATATGTATTATGTACACATTTATACAACATACAATTTTGTATAAATGTCAGTATATCTGTAAGATAAATTTTTAGCTGGGCGTAGAGGCCCACACCTTTAGTACCAGAATTTAAGAGGTGGAAACAGGCAGGCAGATCTCTGTGAGTTTGAGGCCAGCCTGGTCTACATAGTGACTTGCAGGCAAGCCAAGTCTACATAGTAAAACTTTGTCTCCAACAAAATGAATTGATTAATTAAATTAAAAAGATAAATTTCTGAATCAATGGGTATGCTGATTATAATTTTGACAGACATCATAAAACTCCTTCCATAAACATAGTTCTAATTTGTATTTCCACTTAGCATAATATATAAATTTCTAAGAGGGCTGTTAACCTTTTTTTTTATATTTTTTAATCTAATAGAAAAGAAATTGTACCTTAATATAAGTGGTTATNTATTTTCATATATTTAATAGTTATTAGTGTTTCCCCTTTTTAAAGTTTCTTAAATTACATGTATTTGTATGTGTGTATGTTTCTGTGTGGGGTGAAAACATGCTATGATCCATGTCAGAGGACAACTCCTGGGAGTCAGTTTTTTCCTTGTGCTATGCTGGTTGCAGACATTAAATTCAGGCCATCAGGCTTAACAGCAAGCACCTTTACCAACTGAGCCATCTTGCTGGTCCAGTAATTCTCATTTTGTGCACAAGTGAACAGTCTATTAATATACTATTTACCCATTGTGTATTGGATTGTTGATCCTGCTTTCTTGTTGGTTTGCAGGAACTCTTTATTAGTTAACAAATCATTTCATTTGATAAGTACTGAAGATAATTTTTCAAGTAAACAAATCAATTTTACTAGATTCCAAGTATCACACCTCTTCTACTTCGACATTAATTATTATTATTCTCATTTATATATATGTGTTTATATCTGTCCGTGTAGATATGTGAACATGAGTGCAGGTGGTTGCAGAGGTCAGAAGCATTAGATACCCTGGAGCTGGAGTTAGAGGCGGTTATNAACTGCCTCGTATGTGTGTTGGGAACCAAACTCTGGTCCTTTGCAAGAGGAGCATGCACCCTTAGCTGCTGAGCTGCCTCTCCAGCCTTACGTTGCTCTTAAAAGAATTCACTTATATTTTCCTTAGTCATCTCTCATTTTCCTTCTTTGTCAAACATTTGTAATTTTGACCCACCCGGCCTTTCTTTGAAATATGAAATGCTTGTCAGAATTTAATGCTGACTCTACTCCATCTGTCTCCTTAGTAGGGTGATACAAGAATTCTCCTTTGTGCCCCCTAAGTTTAGTTAAATTCCTCTTCGGTGTGCTCTTTCATTGCCCCGTGTGTTCTGTAGTCTGGTCATTTTGCAGCTTCAGACTTTATTCCTAATGGAAATATACTGAAAGTACCTGAGTCCTTCACCCACAGAATATTTTCAGTGACTAATGTCNTCATGAACATCCATTGTTAAAACTTGAGACATTTCAAAGATAATGCTCCTAGACCTTGATCACTCGTGGTAGACAGAGCAGAAAATAACTTCCCAAGGCTCTCTTGCCTTTGATCTGAGTGACCATGGCATCTGGCCTTGGCCTAGCATCTGCATGGTAGGCGGTCTGAGCTCTGTCTTCAGCTTCAGAAATACCTTANGGTAGAGTGGGAAGAGCTGCAGGAGCTGGAGTCCTGGGAGAGCTGAAACCTGTCTGCATGCAGGGAATGAGAGGAATGTTCGTAAGTGTGGCTTCAGAATGAAAATCTACACCCATGNCATGTATTTTTGTTACCGTATTTTAACCCTTCGGTTGCTCAAACAAGATATTCTACTCTTGAGGGCAAAGATGGATATTGTTTCTTTATTATATCCCAATCTTAGTAGATGAACAAACCACACCACAGCCATTCATTTCATTTATAAGTTGGTTGTAATAGTATTTTATACTTGGAGTTGGGAGGGGGAGCTGAGGGACAAATTTAACTCTAACTTCAACTCTGTTTTCAATTATATATTNTAAACTGAAGATAAATCAGGCCTAATGCAACCTAGCATAATAACTAAACAATAACCTAATGACCGTTCATTATCATTTCTGCTTTGCCCATGCTCTATAGTTTGCTTTCTGTTGCTGTGATAAAGATCATGAGGTGGCAATTTGGGGTGGAAAGGATATACTGGGCCTTCATTTCCTAATCAGACTCCATCATTGAGGGAAGCCAAGGCAGCAACACAAGCAGAGCAGGAACCTGGAGGCAGGGCNCGAAGCAGAGACCACAGAAGAAAGCTGCTAATTGATGCTGACGTGCTCAGCCTTATACATGACACCATGTGCCACCACCCATAGTGAGCTGGGCCATCCCACATCAGTCATGAAAATGCCCCCACAGACTTGCCTACAGGCCAATCTGATGGAGACAGCTCAGTTAACGACACTCTTCCCAACTGATTCTAGTTTGTTGTCACATTAAGAAAAAAGCCAGCATAGCCCAACCAAAATCTCCCCCTTCTGTTCTGTGGAATGCTCTGTTGGTTTAACTCGGTTTTTGGAGATGCAGAAATAGTTCCATTTACAGANGTTGGCCGAGCGGGGTCATATGTCATATACAACCACACACATAACATTGAGTTTTTTACTAAATGCTGTNTTAAGCCCTGGTTTAATTGTTTTCCTGTTGTTTTTTGTTTGTTTTGTTTTTTCTAGAATATTGACAGAGTTGTATTTGTTGGGAACTTTCTCAGAATCAATATGGTCTCAATGAAGTTGCTAGCNTATGCCATGGACTTTTGGTCTAAAGGACAGCTGAAAGCACTGTTTTTGGAACATGAGGTAGGTCAGGCTCACAGGGACTTAATTGTCCTACGTGTATTTTGGGTTGTCTAACACATGAGTTAGGTCTCTGTGTTTCAAAATTGATCAAGTAGAAAATTGCCTTTTAAATTTTGTATGTATTACCTTCCCCATCAAAAGAAAAAAAGAAAAAAAGTAATTTATACAATGGAAGCTTTCTTAGTCAACAGTGANGATTTGAAGATGGTTACTGAAGCGAAGACAAAAAGTCACTGGAAATGGGAATTATTATTGNAACTATTGTGGGAACAGTATGGAAAATTCTTTAGAGAACTAAAAATAGAATTAAATGACCCAGCAGCCACACTTCTGTGTAGTTATCCAACATGTATGAAGTCAGTATGTTGAGGAGATGTCCCCATGATTGATGATGAAATAATTTAACACATGTAAAGTTCTCAAAATAAGTTCTAGCATGTGAAAAGCCCTCAGCAGCTGCAGTTAAGGTCCCGACATATCCGAGCCATCTCTGAGATAACTGCTGAGTCTCCAGCCCTTTCTAGACTAGGTAGCTTGCGNACTCAGTATTTGTATGTCCTAGTTTCCTCCCTACCCCTTCATACACTAAAATCCTAACCCCAAGACGATGGTATGAGAAGTTGAGGGCTTGGGAAGGTGATTAGGTCACTAGGGCTGAGCTCTATGGAAAGAAATTAGCATCTCTATAAAAGAGGCCCCATCTGCAATGCCAGGTTACAGTGACACAGCAGTCAGCAAGGAGCCTGGCTTTGACAAACACCTTGATTTTGGACTGCCTCACCTCCAGAAAGCCAGGAAATGAAGTTCTGTTGCTTATAAGCCACCCAGGCTTCTGTATTTTGTTACATTTAGTAGTCCAATGACTAAGACACTAGTTCTAAAACAGCTGAATTTTTAGAAACTTTCATTTTCATAGAAATATTAGCTTCTGTTTTACAGGAAGGCAGTGACACCATATGCCAGTTACAGCCCTAAGCACGTTCCTATATTGGTTAGATAAATATGCATTCAGATAAATTATAGTTATTTGACCACTCAATCTTTTTGCAACGAAATCAGCGTTTGTTTGTTTTGTGTTGCAGGAGGTCAGCTGCATAGCCTCTAGTATGCTAAACACAGGTCTTGCCTCTAGCCCATATCCCCCAGCCATGAATTCTGTTTTTAATATTATACATCTGTAAAGTTAAGGGCAGCGTTCTGAGAGCTAGTGACAGTAATAGTTCTTTGGCTAAAACTCAGAAACAATCCTACAGAAATTCTCCATTGTTTTGTAGGGTTATTTTGGAGCTGTTGGGGCCCTGTTGGAACTGTTCAAAATGACTGATGCGCAGTAGATGAAACGGCCTCCTCTGAGGACAGAGAACTGACAGACACTGCCAGAGAAGGTGACATCTCCTTGGGACAGAAGCCAAGCCACTGTGGTGGATGAACCTGCTGTATTTGTAAATAACTTAAAATCCTAGATCTTTTGCTATTAGGTTTCAAGCTTATGATACAAAATGGGGAATATAATAATTTTTTTTCTGTATACTGTATTTTTTAAAAAAGAAATTGTGCAGCGTGGCCAAACCTACCAATTTCATGCATTAACTTTGAAAAGTTGTGTGATGTTTAAGAGGGGCCTGAAATGAAAGCGCTGTTCATTTTTCTTCTGGGGTTTACTGATCAGTGTGGTAATTTTAACTTCATTTAGTAATTACTCTAGGAGATTTTACCTTTACTTATATTTTTTCATGACGTTTCATGATTTGCTCTTGGTTTCAAATGAAACTACGAATCTGGCATGTTGCACTGTGAACACTTTGTTTGTTTGTTTGCTCTCTTTTTTTTNNNCNTTNNNNTTNNA
>LZPO01027462.1:80126-91853 GCA_001675575.1 Neotoma lepida | reverse complement strand
AAGAGGCAAGTTTTATGGGAAGATGCTTTTAAAAAGTGAATTCACAAAATTGGAAAGAAAGATGGCTGAACAGAGCTGAGCGGTGGAGAATGGTGAATCTATATCCTTCAATACTGAATNTCAGCCAGCAGGCTGCAAGCACAAAGGTTGTGCCACATGAGCNTTGGTGAGATGTGCAGAGGCCTAGAGCTCCTACAGAGACTGGTCATTACTAAATAGGGCTGGCCCTAGGCCCACCAGCCTGTTCCCAGCAGGGAGCGACCATGGCTGAGGCCTGTGCTGCTTGCCTTGCTTGGAGATTGAGAGTGCAGAGCAGCAACACTGCCTGCAGGCTACAAGCACAAAAATCCAGTCCAGTGAGGCTCAGGGCAGCAGTCAGCAAGGGCGGGAGGTTTGTGGCAGCTAGAAGCTTGCCCTTAACCTACCCTGGATGCCCTGCCTGGCCACAACATCATCCTAACTCTGGGCAACAGCAGGATATCTGAGATGAGTCCAGTACTTTTGATGCTTCAGAAACTGGAGGCCTTGAACCAGACCAACGATTCTTTGAAATGAATATTGACATGTAAAGATGTTTGGGCAAATGCATACACTATGTCACACACTGCAGTTTCTAATGCCACTATGATGAACTAACCAATATTCAGTGGAGAGAAAACAAATTTTCAATAGTGGGAAAATGGAGGAATGGAGTGGTGCGAGCATGGTGGAGAGAGGCAGAACTAGAGACTCAAAGGCATTGACAGGTATGAGAGTAGCGACAGGGAACATGTTCTTGCTGAATAGGGCCGATCAGGTGGTGTGTAGCAGCCTGGAGCTTACACAGACTCAGCACACACACACGCACACACACCACCCAAACACACACTGCCCAGTCACATGATCACCCCGGTTCTGAGCAACAACAGGATGTCTGAGATGAAGAACAGTTCATTTTCTGGATTGGACCTACTGGAAAGACCTCTATGGTTTGTGCTGCCCCTGGAAGCCACTTTGGTATCTGTGGTCTGCTGCCTCAGACCATGTTGAAGCCTGAGGTTCCTGTGGATGTCCCTGGTCTTATAGCAGCCAGGGGAGTGTTGATATCTGTGGCCTGAGTTACCACAGAAGGCCATTCAGATGTTGGAGATCTGTGCNTGAGACCATGCTGATGTCTGTGGGCTATGCTGCCACCAGGGGCCATGCTGATGTGAGAGACCTTTGTATCCATCTAGGGCCATGTTGATGTTTNTGGGCCATGCTGCCATTGAGAGCAATGTCTGGGTCTGTGGTACTACCGCAGCGGTAGCTGTGTTGATGTCTGTGGCCTGTGTTACCACAGTGCTGCTGCCTGAAGCCAAGTTGATGTCCTTGGGACTTGCTGCCACTTGGGGCCGTGTTGATGTGAGTGGCCCANGTTACCACCTGAGGCCATGTTGATGTCCGTGCTCTGTACTGCCACCAGAGACCATGTTGAGGTCTGTGGCATGTGCTGATGCCAGAGACCATGTGGATGTCCGTGGTGCATGCTGTCTCCAGAAANCATGTGGAAGTCCATGACCTGTGCTCCCGCTTATTGTAAGGGGCAAGGAAACTACTTTTTACATGGTATTTATGACTGCAGACTCACAGTTGAGAAAGAGGGACATAGAAGGCTTCTGTGACAACCCCTACTCCCACCCCATCCCCCTAAACAAAGAAGTNACAGCCTAGACAGAAATCCTTCGAAGAGAATTCTTCAAAATTGTGATAAAGATGTTGAAGTGTAGCTCTCCTCAANTGATGGCTTCTGATGGAGGTGTGAGTGCGGAAGGACTCAGTTTTCTTTAAGGACTGGCCACCAGGAGTTTGACCATGCTCCAGTGAGTATCATCATTATCTCCTCCTCCTCCTCCTCCTCCTCCTCCTTCTCCTCCTCTTCCTCCTCCTCCTTCTGGTGTGTGTATGTGTGTGTGTGTGTGTGTGTGGCCACAAGGGTGTGGGAGCAGGCCTTGGAGGACTGGAAGGTGAGTGTGATTGGGGTTCATGGTGTGAAATTCCCAAATAATCAATAAAGTATTAAGTAAAAAGAACTGAAAAAATCTAAAATTTTAAATCTATCCTAGTCTACATAGAGTCCTAGGCCACAGGACTAGTGTGAGAGCTTACTTCAAATACATCAAAAAAGAAAGTTAAAAGGAAGAGAGGGAGGAAGAGAGGAAGAAGGATGCTTGAGGGTCTTTATTTTTTAATTTTTTCTTTTATTGAAAACAGTTTATTTTCTCATACAATATATCCTGATTATAGTTTCCCCTCTCCCTACTCCTCCAATTCTCACCCACCTCCCCTCTCCTCCAGATTCACTCCCTTTCTGTCTTTTATTAAAAAAGGACAGGCTTCTAAGACATAACAACCAAACATGGCAAAATAAAATATGATAGAATGAAACAAAACTATCATTATTGAAGTTGGCTATAGCAACCTAACAGCAGGAGAAGAGTCCCAAGAGCAGGCACAAGAGTCAGAGACCCACTCATCCTCATAGTCAGGAGGTCCATAAGAATACTAAGCTAATAGCTATAAATTATACACAGAAGACGTAGTGCAGACCCATGTAGGTCCTGTGCTTGCTGCTTCAGTCTCTGTGAGTTCTTATGCACCTTGCTTAGTTGATTCAGAGGGCCATGTTCTCCTGGTGTCCTCCATCCCCTCTAGCTCTTATAATCTTTCTGCCTCCTCTCTCTCAGGATTCCCTGAGCTCTGAGGGGAGGGATTTGATACAGACCTCTNGTTTAGACTCTCTCTATATGTAATGTCAGGCTGTGGGTCTCTGCATGTGTCTCCATCTGCTGCCATCTATCTTCATCTGCTATCAGGAAGCCTCTCTGATAATGACTGGATAAGGCACTGATCTATGAGTATAGCAGAATATCATTAGNAATCATTTTATTAATTTTTTTTGAGCAGTAGTGTTTGGTTTTGCCCCCAGGTCTCTGAACTATCTAGTCTCTGGTTCTTGGTTACACAACCAGAGTCAGGCACGAGTTCCCTCTACTGGAGTGGGCCTTAAGTCAAATTAGAAATTGGTTGGCTATACCCACAGTTCTGTACCATGACTACCCTAGCATATTTTATAGTCAGGACAGATTGTAGATCAAAGGTTTTGTGCCTAGGTTGGTGTCCAGGTTTCTCTTTCAGTAGCCTGCAGAGTACCTTCCTGCACCAAAGAGACTAGAACATAGGGATGAAGGCTCCATGTAGGCACCAGCTCAACTTCTCCATGTTCAATGAATTGTGTGAGTGTTGTCCTTGGCAATGGGGCCCCACTGTCAGTTTGTGGAGAACAAACCTTTGTTAGCATCAGCCCGGGTTGTTTGGGAATTTCCATGGGACCCCCTTGGCCAACAACTCAATTGAATGCAACCCAGTCCCTCTACTGGAAGCATTGCCTGGGTACAATCACCATTTTCTGTTTGATATTCAGTAGCTTTCTCACAGGAAAGGATACTCACTTTCCTTAGGAAGCCAAGGCCATTCAGATGCCTTCCATCATGTGACAAGTTAAGTCTGCCTAAACGTTTGGTCTATGATATNGTTGTTAATGAGCATAGGAAGCACAGTTTCCTTGCCCCATCTCCAAGAGGTTCCAATGAGTTTACTGGGAAAGGGACCAAGTGTTCAGCATTTAACAATTTCACTAAGTGATTCTAATGTGGTCTAGGATGAGAACCACTGGATTAATGGGCAGGAAGGAACACTAAGGGTCAGCATGCCAAAGATTTTGGCATTGATAAATGGTTAATGAAGAGGTGCTGGCTGCAGGGTATTGTGGGAGGTGAGGGATACCAATTATGTTTCCTTTTTCTGAGCAGAAAGATGATGTGATCATAACATTTCTTCATTTTCTCCCAATTTTAAAGTTATTAAAGCAACACAACCATCTTGTGATAACAGTAACATGCCACATGAGAATTCTGCTTTCTTCTTATCCTAGCCTCTCTTTCCTAGTCTCTTTCCTTCCTGAGGTAAGCTCTAGGGTTAATTCAATGTATTTTTCCCCTGTTTACTTACATTTACAGGTATTCATGGAAATACACAATTTTGATGCCACAGACTGATTGAAAGTACACACATTCATTAGAAACATAAAAAAATGTGGAATTGTAAACAAGACATTAAAGATAAGCCTATGAGAGGAAGAAAAAGGTTTAGAAGGTGGATGGAAGGTGGCTACAAATGTTGACAATTAAGCTGCCTGGTGGTGCTGTCCTGGAATCCTGTTGTTCTTGAAGTTGAGACAGGAAGATTGCAAGCTCAAGGCAGGCCTGGGCTACATAGTGAGATCAAGGCCAGCTTGGGCAGTGTGGTGAGACCCTGTCTCAAAACAAAAAGTGGAGAGAGGGCTGGTGACTTAGCTTAATGGTAGTGTTTGGCGCAGCATGTATAAGTCCTTGGTTCAATTCCTAATACTGAAAAAACATTGAGAAGAAAAATCAGTTTTGCGTAGACAAGTAGACAAATATTTATTTCGTTTATTTTTTAAGATTTATTTTTATTTTAAAAATTATGTGTCCATGCGTGTGTCTCTGTGTGGGTTGTGCTTGTGAATGCAGGTGCTTTTGGAGTCTGGAAGTGGACATCAGGTCCCCAGGAGCAGCTTGTGTTCGGAGCCACTGGACCATCTCTCCAGCTCCGATCATCTTTTTTTTTTTTTTTGAAAGAGAAGTAGACCTTTATTTCCCTGTTTCCCAAATAAAGCTAAGTGGTTGCTTCGGGGAGATTAATCAAAGAGTGAATCCCATATCCTCTTCTGATTCCTCTGACTGTACCTTGCCTTCAGCTTTGGCTGAGCCCACAGGAGCAGCTGTGGTGGCAGTAGACTCTCNGACGACAGCTACAAACGCAGATAGATCAATAGGAAAGGCTTTGACCTTTTCAGCAAGTGGGAGGATGTACCAAGTCTCCAGAGACAAAGTCAGGACACACTGGTGTCTGCTATGGTAGAATGTGCTACCAAGGCAGGCAACTGTCATGTAAGCAGCCTGCAGACAAACGCTGTATTTGAGATGCTGTGGGATAGCCCATCACAGCGTTCTTGCCCAGCCTTATCATAANTATCCTACTGTAGGGCATATAGGTCTGTGTCATCTGCTTGGGGACTGCATAATCTGCCCAACAGAAACATTTCAGGTAATCACCCTCAAGTTCGATGACCTTTAGGACTTCCAGGACTTTATGACCTTGGACTTCCAAGTCACCCTGTTGTTCAGAGGCATCATGGAAGTGTGTCGTGGACAGCCACACAGGGTTTAAAGATGATGTCACTCTACTGAGGATGTTTGGTGAGATAAGGCTGCATATTCCTTATGTTAATTACATTGCTCTGAAAATATGAGATGAAATGTTAGTATACGTTAAACATTTATTTTTATAGCAATCCCAAATATTTTGGAACAAGGGTGAAGATGGTACAGTCCTTACATGCCTGACATTGTCTCCCTGATTACTATCTTTTATTTTGGTAGCATGGTTGCCACAATTAATAAATATTATCAATACATTTTGCCTAGGTCCATCNTTTATTTAGACTTCTACACTTCTACCTAACCTTGTTATATTTCAGGATTCCTGTCATATTGTGCTTAGTCATCATTTCTTCTTAGATACTGTTTGGCTATGACAGGGTCACAGAGTTCCCTTGTTTTCAAAGACTGAGAAAATTTATGGAAATATTTGAGAAGTATTTAGCATATCCCTCAACTGGGATTGTCTGCTGCTTCATGATTAGGTTGGGGTTATGGGTTTGGGGAGGGAAATCTCAAAGACAGAACAGCATTCTTATACTGTGTCAAGGGTATAAACTACCAATCTGTCTCACTGTGGTGATGTTGACTCTGATACTTTGGTTGATGTAATAATTGCCTGGTTTCCCGCCTGCAACATTTCCCTTGCCCCATTCAGCCTGTACTCATTGGAAGACTGTACGTAAGGACTCCACAGATTGTCCCTAGTTGTCTGTTGGAGGAAGAACCAAGAGATTTTCTTCTAGATATTTGTCATGTGTTCTCNAAGTTGGAGCAGACTATTGGTGCCCAGATCTATCTGCTGAAAGATCAACATAGGTGCATACCACTGCTCCTGTGGGCTTCTGAATTGTTTTTAAAGACACGTTTATTCAGCATCAGGATAAGACTATTATTACACTTAGCAATCAACAGCATGGGTGAAAAAAGATCTACATTAAACATTTTGTCAGAATGTGTTATACTCTGCACAGGATAGATGCTTGAAAAAAAACCCTGATATATAATTAGTCACAAATACACTCTTACAGGTTTTTTTGTCCATACACATGAATATTGACTAAAACATGTCTTCTTTGTAGTGAGTAGCTGGGCCTTGCCACCTGTGCATGGCGAGTTCACAAATTATTTATAACCTGCAACTCCCCTGTCACTTCCCTAGCTCTCATCTCCTGCTGAGCTTTCTTCACTGGCAGTAATTAGAACCATCTGCCACTGCCAAAGCTNCTGCTGCTGCTAGAACCACCACAGCCACCTTGGTTTTGTGGTTAAGCAAAATACTGTCCTTCACCACCATAAGGGCCAGAGCTTCTGCCCCCAAAGTTTCCTCCCTTCATTGGTCCAAAGTTTGAAGACTGACTATTGTAATTGTTGTAATCATCGGAGCTTCCACCACCTCCAAAATTGCCTCCACTACTACCACCAAAAGTCTCCGCCTCCTCCAATGTCATAGCTGTCACGGCTGCCACTCTTGCCATAGCCTCTATCCTGCTTTCCCAAACCCTGCTCGCCACCTCCATAGCCTCCGCTTTCTCCAGAACAACCAAGGTTGTCTCCNCCATAAGCACNATNNATACCCAATCCATTATGGCCATCTTCACTGCTGCCATATATCTACCACCACCATGCTGCCATCAAAGCCACCATCACCACTGAGGTTTCCACATCAATCACCAAAGTTTCTGGAAACACTTGGACCTCTTTGGCTGGATGAAACACTAGCCATCTTTTGCTTCCACTGGACTTGTTTTATTTCACAGTTGTGGCCATTCACAGTATGGTANTTCTGAATGACTATCTTATCCACAGAGTCATGGTTGTCAATGGTGATGAAAGCAAAGCCCTTCTTTCCCGCACTTTGTCAGTCATGATTTCCATCACTTCAGTTTTCCTATACCGTTTAGAATAATATTGTAGGTGATGTTCTTCAGTCTCCTCTAATGCCACCACCTAAAAACCTTTCACAGCTAAGTGGGCACTTGGCCTTTGAGAATCTTCTCTTGACACAGTTCTCTTCGGTCCCTCAACTCTTCCTTCCACCCTGTGTGCCTTGCACTCATAGCTACATCCACTTCTTCACCATGGTGTACATGACAAACCCAAAGTCGCTGCATCGCACGGTGTTTGGATCTCTCATTACCACAGTCAGTCTTCCCCATTGCTCAAAACAGCTCCTCAGATTCTCATCAATCCTCTCCAAGCTCAGCCCTCCGATGAGGAGCTTCGGCAGCTGTTCCAGCTCCTTGGGAGACTCTGACTTAGACATGATGGCAGCGAGGTGAGAGCCTTCTGCAATGCTTCCTCACCGCATCAGAAGGCAGAAAGGAGTAAGCCAAGGGATGTATGGGGGCTTCTGAACTTGAGTNGAGGTTCTGCGGAGTGCTGATTCCCTCATGNNCCAGATCAGAATCCACCTTCTCCAGGTGTCTTTCTGAGCAGCTCTCTGCCTGGANCCACACTGAGAAGTGCCAACGTCCTGCTCCAGTTGACCAGAGAAGTTGTCTTTTCCATCCTTGTGCCTGGATCACATCCTGCCTCTGCTATTGTTATCTAGACATAGGCCTCTTCGTCCCTGAAGTTTAACTTTCAAGGAGAGAAACTGGCTTTTACAGCAGCACATTTTTTCTAACATTTAGGATGTAAGCTTGAACAGTAGCTAGAACATTGTAGAGGAGGAGCTAGTTCTAGGACATTTTCATCAGAAGAAAGGGTCATATTCACGAGTGTTTAACCCCCACTCTGAGCCCCTGTCTCCATGCATTTACCTATTCTAGANATCACTTGTAAGTGGACTTGTGTCCCGTATAACCTCTGTGTCCGGCTTTTCTCATTAGTACAGTGTTTTCACAGTTCATCCACATTTGTAGCATCGCTCAGCATTTTGTCCTGCCCCCAGTTTTCATATTTTGCTCCCTTTTTGAGGAAGGATACATTTATTTTGACTCATGATTTAAGGGATGCAGTTCATTGTGACAGGGAAGATATGTAGGTGTGTCTCTGTGGTGACCAGAGCAGGAGGTGACAGCATGTATCTCACTAGAATCCAGTATTTCACGCCCTTTACAGGGTGAAGAATTGGATACTTTAATCTGTTCCAGGAACGATGCTGCTGCCTACCACTAGATGGCATCACTTTCCTAGGAATTTTGTTTGTNGCTCACACTACTTAGCGAAACCGCACAAATAAATGTGAAGTTTGTTGAGTCAAGAACTGCTTTCACTGCAAAGCTGACTGAGGCCTAAACACTTTAGTCAGTATGGGTCCATTGACATTCTAGCACACAACATACATCCTGGATATAGCTAATATATATGTGAGATAAAGGCAACAGTGACTTCTACAAAAGTAAATACTTTTGATGGACNTGCTTAAAATACTTGTCATTCATATTGAAAGAATCATTGTATTATTAATATTTTAGAAAACTTTTGATGANTAATTCCTATCAAGACTGGAGTAAACAATATATCGGGTATTTTGTAAAGCTTCCCCTATGCCATAGTGAAATTTATGTGAGACCTAGCCTGAAGAACCTAGTTGCCCATCAACTGCAGGATCATAGGCAACTTAACCCCACTAGGCTTTTATTCTTTTCTTCATCTTATTTATTTTTATTTTATGTATATGGATGTTTGCCTGTATGTATGTGCACCATACCTGGTACCCACAGGGGCCAGAAGATGGTGTTATAACTAGGGTGGTAGCCAATTATGAGCCTCCATGTGGGTGCTGGGAACTGAACTCAGGTCTCATGCAAGAGCAGCAAGTGCTTTTAACCACTGAGCCATGTCTCCGTCCCCTCAGTAGGCTTTCTTAATCTTATACAAAAAAACCCCTCACTCATGCTGGTATTTGCACATTAGTTTAGTGTAATCAGCATAATTAAGTCTTATAAATTTTACCAACCTAAAACAAAATGACATTTTTAGCATCTTCCTTGGACCATTGTTTTTGGAGAAGGCAGTCTGAGAAGATTCCATGTCGGGTAGATGACATGAACATGGAAAGAGAGATTGCCAGGCGTGGGAAGGTTTAAGTGTGGGGGCCATGGGAGGGGACGAGGGAGGAGAGTGTGGGGGACAGACAACCAACCCAAAGGATGTGTGAAAAGCCATATGTAAACCTATTATTTTATAAGTTTATTAAAAACAATTACAAAATAGACTTTATGAAGATATCCTGCAAGGGTGAGTAATATTCCTCCAAGAAGCCATAGTTTATAGATAGAAATCCCAGTGTCAGATGTAGGGTATGAGTTAGGGAGACTCCAGAGGCCCCCAAACAGTAGAGCTATTGCCATTGCTCTTGGTTGCCAGGTGATAAGACCCTATTGCCGAAGACACCATAACACTTAAGTTACAGGACACAGAAATCCAGCTGGAACTCAGCTACAAGCTTCTCCCACTGGGTAGTTTCCACAGTGCTTAAAGATGCTAGGGAGATTGCTGGAAGAATATAGTCATCAACAGTTTTATTCAAGCTGTGAACCCTGCTTGCTAGACCACCAACATGCCAGGCAAAGTGTGCCCACTGCTGCAACAGTGGCATAAATCTTATGGAGGCAACCAACTTCTTTCATTTCGGGTTTGACACCCAGTTCACAGGAGAGAATTCATGCCTGGTACTGTAAACTTGGTCAAGAGTCACAGGTTCTGGGAGGGGTGGAGTGGGAGGGTTACTACTATCACTTTGCTAAGTGATTATGTTGTCAAACTGCCTTCTAAATATTCAAGTTTATATCCACTGACTAGCACTGTTGTCAATCTTCTTCAGAGAAGTTTCTTGTTGTATCAGGCAACAGTCAACATGACTGAGGTGCCAAGAATATGGGATTGTGGAGTGCTTGCCTCTAACTGGGACATCTCCATCACTCATCGAAGGCTTGGGGGATATCATGGAAGAAGGGCAGAAAGCAGAGGATGGGGAGGTGTGCTGCAGGGAGCCGCCATTAGAAGATGGCGCTGACTTCCTGCCAGCCGTGAGAATAAACATCTCCATATACGGCTTGCCTGCGCCTCTAGACAATGCTAGAGTGTGCATGCCCGGCCTGACGAGCTCTATAACCTATCCCGCGGATACCCGTGCCCGCCGCTTCGGTATCATCCAATCAGGACATGACCCGTCTGCTCTCCCAGGCTTATAATCCCCCGCCCTAGCTGCCTCGGGGCCCCTCTCCTTCCATCTCAGCTGCAACCAAGAGGCGCTCTAATAAAGTGTGATCAGAGAAGAATCCTGTGTGGCGTAGTTCTTTCTCGCTGGCCGAGAGGCTAGCCGCAGTGTGCTGTAAAAGCATTCTTCCCTACATGACATGGAGATTGCACTCATGACCTCACTGCAGCTGTGGTTGCCTGCATAAGACCTGTGTAACATTTCATCACAGGAAGGGGAGGAACTTAGACANGCCCACTCCTCCTTGAGGGACTCTGGCGGTTAATGATTGCTGGAGGAAAGGCAGTTATTTTCTTCAGTGGTGTCACCACTGGTAAGTTCCCGTTCTCTAGTAGGTAACCCAAGTTCACGCAAGCAACTCTAGTAAACCTCAGTGGGCCACACACACATATAAGGCATGGAAATCAGAGGGGACCTTGTAGGAAAGAAGGATTAAAGATGGAGAGGAAGGGGGCATGAGAAAGAATAATGGGGACTAAATATAACTAAAATTCATTTTATATGAATATTTTTGTGATTATAGCAATTGTCCTTGACTTTGACTGAAAATTCATTTTTCTACATTCATTTACTTATTTGTGTGTGTATGTGTTTCTATCTGTCTACATTATGGCATACATGTGGAGTCAGATGACAACTTGTGGGAGTCAGTTCTTTCATTTCACTGTATGAATTCTGGGCATTGAATTCAGGTCATCAGACTTGACAGCAAGTGCCTGGACCCACGGAGCCATCTTGCTGACTTTGCAAAGAAATTAAAAAATCATTAATTTATTGCTATTATTATTATTAATTATTGTTATTATTATTGTGTTTATGTATGCGCGCGCGCGCGCGTGTGTGTGTGTGTGTGTGTGTGTGTGTGTGTGTGTGTGCATGAGCATGCATGCATGCACCATGGTCCATGTATGGAGGCCAGAGGACAACTTGATGGAAGGAGTTGGTTCTCTCCTTCAGTTTCCTTCCATATTTTTATGAGTTCCAGAGGCTGAACTCAGGTCACCAGTGCTGACTGCCTTGCCAGCCCCCCAAACAGATTTTGATATAGAAACATTTGTCTTATTTGGTGGTCACAGTTCATAGCCTCTTTGTACACTTGGTGTCCAATACAGAATCTGACACTTGAGGAACTTTAAAGAAGTACATAATGTAAAGTCATGAGNGAGTAACATTTCCTTCACATGACACTGCAAAAATTGTCATTGTTCGTCAAATATTTCTTCTTGCACTTCAAACAACTAATATAGGAACTGTTTATTTGAGTCATAGGTAAACTAATAAATGTATTACTACTAA
>LZPO01027462.1:9667-26022 GCA_001675575.1 Neotoma lepida | reverse complement strand
AACTTTAAGCAGCGATGTGCCATCCAATAAACAGTGCTGCTTTCTCTGTAACTCAATGTCTTTGTCATCATACCTGTCCTAAGAATACTGTTAAGAAATTAGTTGTAAGTCACAGTTTCTCTATGAGGAACTGAAGGAACAGCTGCTCTGTGTGACTTCCAACACTGGTGGTATTTGTAGGGACACTGTGCCTACCCTCTCAGTCACCCTGAGAGTCTAACATTCACGCGACCATGGGTGAGCTGCTGATGCACAGGCATGAGGGCCTGTGTGCGCGTGTGCATGTGCGTGTGTGTATGTGTCTGTCTGTGTCTGTCTGTCTGTCTGTCTGTATACCCCTCTGTGCAGTGATCCTTGTTTGAATGTCTGATGTGTAATGACACTGGCAGTTTCAAGGATTTTGTCACACATTGCTCACATATGTGCTCTGGTACATTTGTGTATTTGTTTCTCTTGGCATAGCAGACGTCATATGGAATGCCTGTCATAACTTTTATGGACACTGGAAGTTTTCAAAAATAATTGCAGAGTTTCACTTCCACCAGTGGCCTATGAAAGTCCCCTGCCTTCACACCTTTCCTGACATTTGCTATTGCTACTCTTCAAAATTACTGTTTATCANTCTGGTGTGTCTTTGGGGCGGGGGGAATGTCCTATTGTGACCATGTGCATTTAATTAATAGACTTTATCTTTTAAGGACATGTTTATTTTTTAAATTATTTATATTTCAAGTTTTTATTCTTTGAGACTTTGATACACATATACAATGAAATATCATCATAGACACCCCCATTTACCCCCCTCCCAACTGCCCCTAGATGCTTCTCAAGACATCCCCCTCCCAATTTCATGCTCCCTCCCACCACAGCCACCTCTTCCTCCTCCTCTTTCTTCTTCTCCTTTTTAACAACCCATTGAGTCCAATTAATGTTGCCCATATACATGGGCGTGGAGCAGCCACTGCAGCATGGGCAACTTACCAGTAACCGCAGCCCCAAAGAAGAATGAAGCTCCCTCCCCCACAGCTGTCAATGAGAATAGCACCTCAGGAAGGGTGGGGCCTCATGAGCTCCTCCTGCATCTATGCTGAAATTTTGGTTGGCCTTATATTTGTACAGGTAAGTGCCAGGCCATGTCAAGAAGAGGGCATTCCAAAGCAGTTCTCCACATCCTNGGCCTCATTCTCTCTCCTCTCTTCCTCAGTGTTCTCTGAGCTTTGGGGTGGGGATGCTATAGGGCTGAGCTCTCATGGTCACTTATTATCAATTGGAAGATGCAGGGCTCCCATAGGCTCCCTCTGGTCACCCATGCTTTCCTCTNTTATTAACACTGTACATTAGTGTGACGAATTTGTTGTGGTTTGATGAACCAATTATAACTCGCTATTAACTGCAGCAGGTAGTCCAAACACAGTTTATTTACATTAGGGTGTAAACTTCTCTGTATTGTATTGTATTATTTGATTTCAGAGGCAGGGCCTGGCTGAAGCACCTGGGCTGAACTGAACTTGCTAACCATCCTTCCTTAGCCTCCTAACGCTGTGATTACACTCACACACCACAGTGCCTGTCTCTTCTCGTATTTGCAGCATGTATTTCTGTGACTACAAATGAGGTACTGTCATGACGCCCATCTTCATATAGTCAACCCTTTCTTGTGGTTCCTTGGTTTCTTTTGGTGTGGCTATATATGCACGAGACCTTGTGCTGCTTACTGGGTATTCCTCCTATATTCTTGGTGGAAGCCTTTTGCTGGTTACATATATTGCAGATACATCCACCCACTCTGCCTTCACTGTGTTATGTTCTGACATCCTTCAAGACCTGGGAGTGTAGCTCAGTTGATAGAGTTCTCGTCTAGCTTGCACAAAACCTTGGGTTTGAACCCCAGACCTAAGAGCATGGTGGTGCGTGTCTTCAACATCTACACTTGATAAGTAGAGGCAGGAAGATCATAAATTCCAGGTTATCCTTCGCTCCATAGCAAATGTGAGACCAGCCTGAGGTCTATTAGACCTTGCTTCAAAAACACATGTTCTTTGATGAACATAGTTATTGGCTTCAATGTAGTCAAATGTAACAGTTGTTTCCTTTATGTTTGGAACTTTTTGATTCCTATTTAGAATTCTTCCCACTCCTTTTAACCACTAGAGATCCAGGAATCCCCCACCCCCATGGGAATATTTCAAGACTCCTATTGGATACCTAAAACTCTAAATAGTGCTGAACTCTATACGTCATACTTTCTCCTCTACACATATACCTGAAATGAGACAAATAAGAGGTTAACAATACAAACCAATTNAATAAAACAGAAGATTTCTAATGATATACTATAATTAAAAGCTATGTGAATGTGGTCTTTCTACATTGCCACAGGGTAGGTCACGAGTAGGGGAATGACTCCTTCTGGCTGGGTGGGACAAAGAAGAACAGTGTGGACTTCTATCATAATCCTCAGAAATGGGAACTGAAGACTTNTGAAGTATTTATTTCTGGGATTTTTTTTGTTTGTTTGTTTTTCGAGACAGGGTTTCTCTGTGTAACAGTCCTGGCTGTCCTGGAACTCAGTCTGTAGACCAGGCTGGCCTCGGACTCACAGAGATCGACCTGCTTCTGCCTCCTGAGTGCTGGGATTAAAGATGTGCACCACCATTGCCCAGCTATTTCTGGGATTTTCTGTTAATGTTTTTAGACCATGGTTACCATGATACAAGTAACTAAGATTGAAAAAAAAATCATGGCTAAGCAGCACCGTTGCATTATGTTTGTTGGGCTTTTTCTTCACATATTTAGTTGATTTTGGTCAATTGTATGAAATAGGTGGTTTTTTATTTTATTTATTTTTAATTTATTTTTAATTTTATTGGACCTGAGATGTAGGATAGGATTTTTATTAAATTTCTTTCATTGTTTATTTCCTGGTTTCTTTTGTGAATTGTATGACTTGAATTTNTTATTCTTTATAATATCACATATATTTTTGTGCTCTTGTGTATTTTGTGGGATATTTTTTTCAACTTTGTCTTCCAATTCTACTAAGTTCCACATTTCCATTATCATATTTTAAATTCCAAAGGTTCTTTTTTAGTTTTCAAATGTTTTTCTTTATTTTCAAAATTTTATTTTAATATCATTGTGTGTGTGTGTGTGTGTGTGTGTGTGTGTGTGTGTGTGGTCAGAGGACAACATTAGGTAGTTGGTTCTCTCTTGCCACCGTGGGTTGGGGGAGTTAAACTCAGTTGTTCAGACTTGTGTGGCATGTGATCCTCACTGCTAAGCTATCTGGTCTTGTCTCATTTATGTACCATCCATTTGTCTCCTTGGATTTATTTGTAATTTCTGTTTAGATTTATTTATTTTACTTTATGCGGAAATGTGTTTTACCAGTACGTACACATGTGTACCCACCCGTGTGCCTGGTGCCCATGGAGGTCAGAAGAGCATGNTGGATCCTTAAGAACTGGAGTTATGTATGGTTAGGACCAGAGTGTAAATTCTGGGGACTGAACTCAGATCCTCTGCAAGAGCAACAAATGCCCTTAACCACCAAGCCATCATGCCCCCCCTCCTTGGATTTATTAACACAGGATGTTTTAAAAGTTTTCTATCATATGCTTGCCTGCCCTTTCATGCTCTGAATTATCTTGTTTTCTCTGAGTTCTCTTCTTTTCTTTCATGATTCATCTCTCCAATTTTATATTAATGATTAATATAATTCTTAATAATGGTAATAATTAAGCTCTTAATTATTTGATGATCTGTGGCTGTCTGTTCATCTCAGAATGACTCACTGACAAGCTTTTTAGAAGGCAAGAGGGTTGGCAGATTTTTTGAGTAAGCAGCCTTCCTCACAGCTCCTGGAGAACACTCCCAAACGTCAGGGTCTTATCTCTCAGCTTGGGCAGTGTCACCACACGGATTTGGATCTTTGATTGGTAGCTAGACCCCTGGCTGGAGTCACACATGGCTGGGTTTAGGGATGGGGAACTTCACCATTCAGCATGATCACCCACTTGCTTTGGTCTGTCTGGTGTTTCACCTTTCCCAACTCACCCAGCGGTCTGTTCCTTCCAAAGATAGTCTGTGGCATTCCTACAGAATAAACACACTCAGCATCAGTTTTCTTCCAAAAGGGATAGCAAATTATCAGAGGAAAAGGCTAGGACTTCTAGGACTTCCCACTATTTTTATTTTTAGCCCATTCCACATTCAGTATACTTCAGAAAGTCTCTGTTCTTCCATTATTGATTTTTTTTTTTTTGGTGGGATCTGAAACTTGAATCACTCTTATCACTTCTCATTGTTTCCTATCTGCTACTATTTGAGTGTTTGTTCAAAGAGAGATAGAATTGGGTCCTAGTGTGATAGCAAATACTTGGAAATCCCAACACCCAGGATTAGAGGCAGGAGGATCTGGAGTTCAAAGCCAGCCTCAGCTAATAGAAAATTCAAAGCTTACAAAGTGTTTGGGGGCACATGTTAAAGTGCGTTTGTTTAGACCCCTGACAGAGGAGGGTGACTCTGTGGGGTGGATGCCAGGAGCTGGGAGTGAGGTAGCTCACTTTGCATTCTGGGTCTCAGTGGTCCCTGTTTTGTTAAGTCAGATACCATCTGTTCACTCACTTCCCGGCTTCCAAAATTTGTTTGACATCTCTTATTTGCTGTCACCTTCCCTCCTGTTCTCTTTATCCTGTGGCTTAAGTCCTTTTCAGTTTTTTATTATCAGTGGCGCATTAGGAGGAAGCAGACTTGGGTGTGTTCACTCTGTTGGACCCATCACAGCTCACACACTAATTCTCTGTTAATGGCAGCTTAGTCCAGTGCTTTGCAGTGTCAGGTCATGCTGATGGACTTCTGCACAAACTTCAGAGTGTTTGCGGNGAGGGTTACTGTATGGCAAATTCCTAAATGTAAGAGCACCACTGGGTTAGAAGTTAATTGTTTTCAATAAACACTACCAAATGACCTTCAAAAAAATGAACCAATTAATACTTCTATCAACAGTATATATGAAACAAGACATGTATTTATTAATAACTGGCTTCATGTCCTTTGGATTGTTGGACCGATGGATCTAATTGCTTAACTTAATACACTTCTATTTAACAATCCTGGTAGACTTTCACATTGGATAACCAAAAAACTTAATACTAAAAGTTACTGTTTTGTAGTTCTTTAAGAAAAGTGTNTGATATGCACTTAATTAGTTTGCCCAACTGAACTGGAGCTAGGACAGTGGCTTCAGTCGGGTTTACTTTGCTGTACAGTTTGACAGGTTAATCTCAGGCTGTACTGGAGATGCTTTGGCATTGCAGGAACCAGTGGTGTTGTTATAGTTGCTTTGACAAAATCACTTCAGGAAGGGCCCTTCATGTGTGTGCTTTGTTTTACAAACTCCTTTTCATCTTCACCTTACTTCTGACATGATTGCTGACTTGTCTGGTTATTTGAATGTTTGAGCAGAAAGGGATAAAATGCATTTGTTTAGGACTATGGAAAGATAATGTCTTAGCTAGCTTTTTATTGCTGTGATAAACACGTTCTCACCCAAAGAAACTTAGGGAGGAAAGTTGTTGTGGTTTTGTTTGTTTGACTTTCATCTTACAGCTTATAGTCCATTAGGATGGGAAGTTAGGGCAGGAACCTGAAAGCAGGAACCGAAGAAGCAGAGGCTGTCCCAGAGTGTTGTTCACTGNCTGGCTTTACATGGTTTGCCTAGNCAGCTTTTTTGTAATACCCAGGACTACCTGTCCAAGGGTGACACTGCTCACAGTGATCTGGGCCCTTCCATGTCAATCACTAATCAAGAAAATGTCCCTGCTTCCNGAGTGCTGAGGTTAAAGGCATGTTCCACCATGCCCAGTTAGAAGTAGCAATTAATTCTTAAGGGTTACTTTTTCCATCAGATTGTCCTGTAGGCAAGTCTGTGGTACATTTTCTTGTTTTTCCTTTTAATTATTTAAAGAATGAACTATGGTTAGTATACTCACATATATGCAAGTCTGTGTATTTTGTTGCATCTTTCAAGATTATTTTGACCTTCCTAGTGTTCATCTGGATGGACCTGTTTAGGCTCCCCCTCTTCCTGCACACAAATAGACCGAGTTTGTTGGGGCTTCTTCACCTTGATTTGTTTTCTTTCAGCTCATTGCTCTCCATCTTTCTCTCTGCATCTCCCTGTATACTTTTGCAACCATGTGCATTTACGTGTGCCGTGACTTAAGACTGACTCGTTCTTCCTGCCATCTGAGCTCATCTCCCCTAAACCTATCTCAGGCATCTTTGGGTGTGGGTAACACCAACTCATTGCCAGTGTTATGCAGAAGGGAAGTTCTGTAGAATGGTTCACATACATGAAGAGCAAGGGGCTTAAAGTGTTTCAGGGAACCTGGGGCAGGAGGAGCCAGTAGACATCAAGAGCAGATGAAATCGGGGCCCAGGGAGGCACTGGCACCAACATGAGAGAGTTCCTCATCTCTCCCTCTCTTTGATGTTGCATGATTTTGTGTTCTGGGTCTAGTTCAGTTTCATAATCGTGTTACTATTGACATTTGGGGTCATCTAGCTCTTTTTACTTATTTCTACAGCAGTGTCCTGTGCACTGTAGGATGTTTTTCAGCATTCTTAGCTTCTGTCTACTAGACAGTAAGATATCTCCTAATTGGTATTTGAAATGCAAAATCGTTTCCATTTAAATTAATTTCTGTCTTCTCCAGTGTGCTCCTGCTGATCTGGTTAGGCTTCTGTTTTCCTATGTATAAACATANTGTGCTTGTTGGGGTTTCTTTTCTCTGACTCATGTTTTACTCTGACTCATACCCCAATTATAACAACCAAATTTATCTCTACATTTTGCCAAATATTCTCTGAGACTCAAATTACCCTTGCTTGGGAACTACTGATGTTTATCGCATTAGTTTCTTGTCCCAGCAGAACATGGCTCTCCAGCATCTCCGAGCTCCAGCCTAATTCAGTCCTTTGGAATGAGTTGTGNACTCTTGGTCTGATGAACAAGACTGTGGAGGTGCCCATCATGAAGCAAAACACACTNGCAGGTCCCCTTTCCTGGGGCAGGGGTCATTTTAAATTTCCCTTGAAGTTCAGCTTGTTTTCCATCCAGGCATATAATATTTCCAATTGGTGTGGAAAAAAATTCTAAAAATATTTTATTATAATGTTTGATTTTGTTTCTTTGAAACAGGCTCTTATTGTAGCCCTGGCTAGCCTAGGAATTGTTATGTAGATCAGGCTGTTGTGGCGTTCACAGAGCTCTCTGCCTCCTGAGTGCTGGAACTAAAGTGTGCACCACCATGCTAGGTCCTAAGTCATTTTTTAAAAGCTTTCTTAAACAGATTATGTTTTATTTACATGGACCTTCATTACTTGTGAAGATAGCAAAGCAGGGATTGAGGACAAAAGCTTTGGAGTTCATGGTCACGGTGCCACTTGCCAGCCAGTGGCTTAAATAGACTATTTGGANTCTCTTTGTCCCANTTTTCTCATCTTCAGAATGACAGTAGTGATAAAGGCAATCCAGGAATTGAGACATGTGGTCCCTTGTCAGCTATTGCAGGGCATTATTTACATACATTAGTTAACATACACAGTTTTCNCCTTTGTGAATTTAAATGTCTGAGAATCCTTGGGGCTAGGTATTTTGTTATTGCTTGAGGAGTAGGATTTTGATACATAACAGTGCCCCATAACGAGGTATCAAACCATTCTACAGTAAAACATAAGAATACTCTACCAGGAAGGAGATAAAATTTCTTAATAGTTTAGGTCTTACATACTGCCAGATGTGAAAAAAAAATTGTTTGCAAAAGTTTTTGGAGTTTTACAGTTGTCTGTGTGTCTTCACTTAGTAGGTGAGAAATACAGGTTCCGAGAGGGCTAGAGACTTAATCAAGAAATAGTATGNTATTAAAAACACACAAGTTGAGGTTTCAATGCAGGGATTTGGATGTCCCCGAATTGTGTTCTCAGCTACAGTGTCACAGAAGGTTCTTGTGAGGTCTGTATGAGNCAACCTGTATAAAAACACACACGTATAAAGACAGGGCAGGACANGTGGTGANCACTAATGCCTTTCCGCTTTTGAGAATTGCTGTGATTTATTGTGTCTTGGTCATCAGTACAGTGATTTACNCACTTCATTAAGCCGGGGCTCCCTGTCCTCTTTAGGGCAGGCTGACCTCAAAATCCATCATTACCCTAAGCCACACTGCAGTAAGCATGTGGCCATGAACGCCCTATGACTTTAGGCTACGACCAGCAAGGACTCTACAAACTTCTCCCTGAGCTGAAAAAAATTGTCACTGGCTGCATGTTCATGTCTCTCAAAACCCATATTTTAAAGCCCTAACCCTCCATATGACTGTATTTGCTGATGGTGCCTGCAAGGAAGTCATTATGGTTAAATGAGGTCTTAAGGGTGGCTCCTGGTCTAATGGAATTAGANTCCTGATGTCTCAGTTTGTTTTCTATTGNCGAAAACACNGTNTCTAAGACATAGCNAGTGNCCTAGTTTCATTCCTATCNGTATGACAAATACTCTGNCAAANGGCAACATAGAGATTGAAAGGGTTTATTCATTTACAATTCCAAGTTCATCATTTTGTCAATGTNAACGCATAAACTCAAGCAGCTAGTCACATTATNTCTGCAGTTGAGAGCAAAGAGAGAATAAACACACCCTTGCTTGTTCTTGCTNGCTTTCTCTTCTTCTGTGCCATTCAGGATCCCCTGCCTAGGGAATGGTGCTGCCCACTATGAGCTAGGTCTTNCTACGTCAATTAACATTCAAGACAACCCTCCAAGGACAAGCCCATAGGCCAACTTAATCTAGATAATTCCTAAGCAAGGCTGTTTTCCCAGGTGATTCTTGATTGTGTCAAGTTCACAGCTAAAACTAACCAGCCACAGTAAGTTATAAATAAATGAGGTTTATTTTGGCTAATGGTTCTGGTCTGAGATGGAGTAGCTACATTTTAATGATGCCTTCTTGTTTGTTGAGTCCTGAGGCAGNGTAAGGTACCATATAGTGAGAAACAGAAAGTGTAAGAAAGACCTAACTAAACTGGCTTTATAGAAAGCACACTCCAGAAGTAACCCATGTCGATACTGAGTCATTAATGAAGTTACTGGATGGATCCATTCCTGAAGGCAGAGCCCTAATTGCTTCTCAAAGAGTCCAACTGGCCCCATTTTTTTAATAGCTCATAATGGGGATTAAATTTCAGCATGAGTGCCAAAGGAAAAACTACGTTCAAACCATANCACTCTGTGAGAGGAGATATTAGGGAGCTCAGGTTTCTCCTCTTTCCCATGTATATGCTCCAAGGAATGCCAGGTGAAGAAGAAGGTACGGTCTCTAAATGCGAAAGAGAACTCTTACCAGGAGCTGAATTTTCTGGAACTTTAGTCATGGAAAATCTGCACTTCGGAATTGTAAGAAAATAAGTTTTGATTGTTTCAGCCCTCCGGTATGNGGTATTTTGTTAAGCAGCATGGATGGACTAATGTCCAGCTTGGCAGTCAGGCCAATAANGTGCACAGATGTGTTTCCTTCTAGAAAGAATGGGTTCAAGCTCTTAAATTTTCTGGGTCTTTTCTTTTTGACTTGGTCTTCTCCACTGTTAGATTCTGAACTTGGGGTTCTCATTCTTGNTTATAGGTTGGGCTGTGATNTTACCTCTTGTGACAAGTTGATGATCCATCTATAAGTGGATCCATTTTATAGCATAGAATCCAGAGGAAAAGTCACTGGACATTGGTCATAGGAATGCACCTGAGAAGAAAGAGTATTAGATTGGCAGCACAGACCATAACCATTTACTGGCCTTTGTTGAGCTGTTTTAATTGGTATCAATCTTGAGGAATGAGACTCAATAAACTAAATTTGCATAATCTGAGGGCCTTTTCTAGATGTAGAGTGAGGCCTAAGACATGCGTGGTTAGAGCCTGAACTGTGCTCTTCAGCTTTACAAATGGCTATTTGCCAAAACNTTCATTCATTCTCCTCAGAGTGTCTTATTTAAAGATTCGAAGCCTGCTGTAGCTCTTGGAAGAGGCAGGAGGACTGCTGCCCATTCAAGGCCAAAAACAAATCGGGGGAGCTAGTTAGCGTAATTTGTGCCTTTATCTATTTACATCTTGCAAACATTAACTTGTTCTTATCGCCTAGCCCCCAGTGAGACTATTTTTCCATTATCGGCATTTTCTGAAGAAGTTCATCAAAGAAACCAAAGTGATTTCCTCATGAGAGCCTAGTATGCTAAGAGAACATAGCATTTTTGTCCTGTGAAGGGCAGCTGTCCTCGAGTGGACTTGCCCGCTGTGTTCTTTACTCATCAAATGTTGCATCACTTTATAAGAGGAAAGCAGCTTAAAAGAGTCTAGTAAAAGATCAGGCTGGGATAGACCTTTTATTTTATTCATACAAACACACACACACACACACACACATCTATCTATGCATATATCCCCTGCCAAATAGGTTGTAGCATATCACAAGCCAATTTTGAAAAATTTGAACTTGTATTTATTATTGTGTGTGTGCAGAAGGAGGGAGGCTCATATGTGCCGTGGCATGCCTGTGGAGTCAGAGGACAACTCGTAGGACTTGGTCCTTTGTGTTATCAGGGATTAAATTCAAGTGGTCAGATCCGGTGAAGCTATAGCTGCACCCCATCAATATCTTTATGAGGTGGTCTGTCTGTCAGGTCCCAGTCAACCAGGTCTAGATGCAGGATGGAGTGGGGCTAATGGAAGCCCTTCTAGATGGGCAGTNCCAAAGTGTACCTTTTGGTGTGCTGTTATGATCCTCAGAACTGTAATTTGTAAGGCTTTATTCTAGTTGATGGTTGGATATATCATCCATACAACACTTAGGAAAAATAATCAAAAGGAAAGAAATATAAACATATGTATTGGACATAATTTTCCTGTAAAGAATTTCCATGTGCAGTTCCAATGAGAGAAGCAGCTATATGCTATAATGAAGCCAAAATCATTTAAATATGAGTGATTGAAGGGACACACTACTCGTGGATTTGTAGTCTTCTTGTTTCTTCCCTCAATATTTGACTCCTTTGTATTATCTCAATAAGGGAAAATCGAGAGTAGATGAAGATGTTGGGCCTTTTAGTTTTTCCTTTCAATACTGTAAGAAAAATGTCTGTTTTCAGTTATTTTCTAATAAATATTAAAAAATATTAAAGATACTTATTTACTAGTGACATTTAAACATGCCACTATTTGATGACTTTAAGGGGTTTATTATTTAATGGGTGTACGTGTGTGTACCTGTAGGTGGGTATCAAACTCAGAGTACTTATGTATGCTGGTCAAGTGCTCTATATTTGAGCTACACCCTCACCTTCTACTTAAGCAATTCTTTTTGAGCACCTACATAAAGATCATATGACAGCATCTCTTGTTTTTAAATGGGAAAATGACTGAAACAAATAAGTAAAGATGAAGAGTGCATCTGCTGGTGCTCTATGGGCAGAAATTAGTATTTGTTAATATGCAAAGTTTTTGTCGCATGCTTTCCCACGTATTTTAACTTACAAGCAGAGTTCAAGCCTACTGAAGAGGAATTAGTAATCTTAAGGGATGTGGCAGGAGAGTTTTGGAAAGCCAGGTGACTTTTAAACTCATTCCCTGAGTTGTGGTGCAGAGACATACATGCCCAACCTCATGCCAGGGCTGTGCTCCATGTGCTTAAAAGTGTACTGGTGAGATGGCTCAGGCAGTAAAGGCACCTGCCACCAAGGCTGAAGACGTGTGCTCAATCCCTGGGCTCAAGGTGGTGAGGAGAGAACTGCCTCCTTCAAAGTGTTCCCTGACCACACACATAAACACACACACACACACACACACGCATACACACTCACATACACACACATATATGCACGAATGTATGCATGCATGCACACACTTTCACAAGAAATAAGTGTGACATTGTTTATGTATTTGTAACGTGGCTTTAAAGGCCTCGTTGAATAAGGTTTTATAACTGCGGTGAGGGACCGCAGCTATAAATTAGCTATAAATTAGAATTCTTCAGCAAGGATAATTTTGTTTAGAGGAATGTGGAGTTCTTTTGTTTGTTTGTTTTAGAACTCATAAATCTGGGAAAGGGACTGGCAAGGAGGAGAAGGGGATGATGGGGCTAGGAGAGATGAGAGAGGGTGTAGGGAGAGAATAATCAGAATGTATTATACATGTGTANAAAACTATACAAGAACTGAACTAAGTTTTAAAAATTAAAGTATTTCCAGAATGACTAGCTTGTGCTTCTCTGGACATGTGCATTTGAGGCAACTTACTGACNGATAAGAAATCTGCNANTTAGCAGAAAGATGAGAAACAGAGGNTGAGGCCAGTCTCACAAGTAATTGTTGTGTTTGGAACACTGGAAGATCCAACTCGGTAACTGCAGAGACTTATAGCTTATGTGTGAGGCTGAGCACCAGCTCCAGACTTGACCACAACCCAAGTGCATGCAAGGCAAGCCCACGCCTGCGTGATGCTACTGTGCAGCCATTTCCATTGGTTCAGGTTCACTCGCCATCCGATTTCTACCCTGTTCTCTGCTCTGGAAGCTGGCAGCATGGACAGCATCAGCTGGGTTCTCACTGGGTTCAAAAAACCCCACCGTGGCATTGGGAAGGCAGGAGGAGCTTGAGGATGCTACGCACATCTATTTCCTTCACTGTTTCACTGTCACATCTTGTAGAATGGCTGCTTCCCTTTCCCTAGGATCTTCTACAGCAACCCACCAAGGGCCCAGTATCTGCTCTCTCTCTTTGCCTTCTCAGGCACCACATGATGACAGCCCTTGGTTGTTATTATCCCCCTTATCAGATTTTCAGCTGCTCATATCTTTGTGATTTGAGCCATTGTTGGATTTTCTCCCACTTCCTAGTTCCTCTTGGACCTTACATGTTGCTAACCAGTAGGAATCCATGCTCTCCAAGGCTGTCCTGCATAAACCAAGGGGCTTCTGCTCTGGGGGCCTCAGGCCTGGGAGACAAAAAAAACAAGTCCAGGGACTGCAAATCCACACATATGTGCAGTGTTGTCAGTCAGTGGAGTGTACTACACATCATNGTGATTTTCAAATGTATAGAAATGCCTCAGTGAGCCCCATGAAGTACAATTTATCTGAATATATGAAGTTCGTCTCACCTGATGTCTATATATTCCATCAGATAATTTATGTTAATAATAATGACTATTTCCAGCTTGGCTAAGGGCATATTTTTGAATATATGAATCGTACTCACATATAGAAAAGTTGAGACCTAGTTCTGAGATGTTTGCTGTGACAAGACTCTTTTGGGCCCGAAACTAGAAGGTGGAATCCAATGATTCATTTCTCACTCTTCTTATGAGGACAGGAAGAAGGATGACTAAGCCAAATCTGAAAAAAGTTTTGTAAAATTATTTCTAACTTTTTCGTTTCAAGAAGGAAATATTGGTTCTGAGTCTTAGGGCGCAGGAGGAATGAAAGAGAAGAAAAGACTGCACTCCGTTCTCGGTCTCNGCTACACCTTGTCCTTTGTGTGACCTGCTGTGGTTCAAGCAGTGAACAGAGTCTACAGAACACAAAAATAAACATCTCTGAGGGCCTGTGGAATTTGATGGCCTGTGTAATGTGGGGCAGACAGCGGGCAGCATGCCTGGCNCTGCAGGTGAGCCCTCCCAAGGCCCACACTCCTTTNTAGCCACTCTGCAAAAGGAAGGAGATGTGAAGCCTGCCAGTGAAGTTCTACTTCTAGGCTTGCTAGTCCCATTCTGCTGTCAGAGGATGCCCTGTGTTCCCAGGGAGATGCAATCACTTAGGGCTTCAGGGCTTAGGTTCTGGGAACGCTGNCTACAGTGGCTATAAAGAACAGAGAAAAAAAAATAGGTGAATTCTTACCCCATTTCTCAAGCTCCTTGTACCACCTCTATGTGATTTGAGAAAATGTTCAGACTGGAGAGTTGGGGATGTTCAATGTTTAGTGACTACTCTTTGCTTCCAGCTACCAACTTAGGCTCACTTCCAAACAACAGTTCTTACATTATTCCACAANGCAAAGGGTTAACTTCTAGCTAGCTGAAATAGTTGACTCACTGTCCCTCCTGTCTCAACAATATGACGGTACACAGCAATTACAGAGTGAGGAAATGTGGTATAGACAGTACTGTTGTTCTTCAATAACAGGCTTCCTAGTGACAAAANAAAAAGAAAGACTTTGTGCAATATAACTCCAACCCCAGGCTCTCCTCTGGAGCCAAGATGTCCTTAAGCATAATGTGATCTGACTTCATAATGCCATATTCTGTAACGGTGTAAACTGGGGTGAGAGAGTGTGCAAAATAACATTGAGTTAGATGAAAAATTATTTGCCGGACTGCATAAATACCAAGCACCAGCTTCATGCCAGGCATTTTGCCTGTACTTAGTTGTATGGAATGTCTGTCTCTTGATCTCAAAATCCACATCAGTTTATACCATCAATGTCTCAAAGAAGATTCTGCTCAGGGCTCCCACTTACTCCAGTGCTTCTAAATGAAAGAGAAAAGAACTCTGTCACTGTTGAAAATGAAAATCTGGGATAAGTNCTTGCTATTGAACTACATTGTAATCAGCTTGGATGTAAACACTAACATTGCCTACAGTCATCGACCCCTGTGGACCAGGAGCTGACTGGGTGGGGGAAATAGTTTTCTCTCTACTGGTGTGAAACACTAGTTGCACCTGCTCCTTCCTTTCTGTGGGTCAAATACCATGCAAATCCCTCGGGTGTTTATTCTGGGTTTTATATAAAGTATTTATTTGCTTCAAAATAACAGACACAATGTAGAAGCTGTGGCAGCTTCTTCCTCAGAAGTCAGTGTTGCAATTTAGTGCCCAAAGGCCCCTGACAGACATCTAAAGTCTTCTGTGGAAGCTGGTAGTTATTTGCTTGTTACTAGGATCTGTCTGAGGACTAAAGAGTGAGAAGCAGAAAGGAAGAAAGGAAGAGCAAAACAATAGTCTTTCTTTACCCAAGAGTAACATTTTCTTTTTTTGCCACAACACATGAGGAAGGTCATTAAACAACAAAAATATGTAACCCTATGTTCAGCTGCAGGCATACTTAATGCCAAGGATTCTAAGTGGACAATAATAGCTTGGACCTGGCCAGAGCCTGTCCAAATTGAACAGAAACTTTTATTTTTAATAACTCTCCCATCTCAGTCCTTGCATTTGGGTTTGCCCCTGGATGAGAGTCTGTAAAACCACGAGCTGGAACACTTTGCAGCACTGATGTAAAGACTCCAAGGCTCTTGAAATTCTCTCCTAATATACTTAGGAATTTGCCCTTTAATAGTCTCTAATGTACACTATCCCTCGGGGTTTCCTAGCCAAAGGCCAGAGTGTTGAATGAGCCTTAGGTCTTGTTTAGGGCAGAACCAACCTTTTCCTTGTTGTTTAAACTGAGGGCAAAATGTGACTGACAGGCGAGGTGTTTCTCAATGAATATCCACAAGAGACGTACAGCCAGCAGGGCTTAGCAAGTGGAGCCAGGCACTGTTCCAGATGCCAGGATACAAAGCCAAAAGGATACATATACGACTAAAGATACTTCCTCCTGCTTCCACAGAAACAGGCCCATCTAGAAAGACCAGCTCCAAAGTGGACACCCTAAAGCACTACAAATGTTACACCCCCAAAGAATGCCTTCTTAGGGCAGAAAGAGAAGCCACAGAACCTATTCTGAAATCCTNCAATTTCTTTGTTTCTATCATAAATCTAAATTCTTCACAAATCCGAGTTTTAAGTGAACGTAAGAATGGGAAACTCATAGCTTATGTCCTTCCTTAAAAAACATCTATCCCCAGATTTTAAAGAGCTTTTCCCATTTTCTTCTAGCAGTTTAATAGTTTTTACTTTTGTGTTAATATCTGCTACCCATTCAGAGTTAGTATCTGCAGATGGTGTGGTTTAAGACCCTGGATTTATTACCCCCCGCATTGAATTAGTATATTCTGCTCTGATGATCTCATTGGCAATCAAATGTATTGTTGACTTTGGTTTAGAATAGGTTTTAAAATCAGTTCATCATCAGCCTGTGTTCACTCTTTTAAAAAAGTATTTATTTTTGTTTTATGTGTATTAGTGTTTTGCTTGCATGCATGTCTGGGTACCACGTGTGTGCCTGATGCCAGCAGAGGCTAGAAGAGGGTGCCAGATCCCTTGGTACTGGATTATCGACCATTTTGACTTAGGACTATGTGGGAGCTAGCACCACTCATATGGGTGCTAGGATTTGAACCCAGGTCCTCTGCAATAGCAGCAAGCACTGTTAACC
>LZPO01027461.1:280990-291889 GCA_001675575.1 Neotoma lepida | reverse complement strand
CCAAATCAGTCCCATGTGTGTAGAGCCCAACACTGAACTAGAAGAAAACTTAAATCTTGATTTAAACACATCTCNCAGGCCTTGCCCCCACCAGGGACAGTGTTTCTCTGCAGTGCGTCTGTCTGCTTCTTTCATGACGGTGCAGTACCCAGGATGAGGTGTCTACAGTACTTCGGCCGTTGGTAGGGCACAAATGCANAATGCTACAGTACCTTCGCAGGACAGGCCATGGGAGGTAACTCCGGAGAGGCTCTCTCTGCACACGTTACAGAAAGTGGGCCGGGCATGCGAGCAGGCGTACCAGTTATGCATGCCTGAGAAATGTTCCACATTAAACTGGGCCACCTAGAGAGAAAATGTTAGGTCAGAGATGCCAAACAGGAGACCAAGGCTAGAGACTCATGACTATGTGCAATGTTCACTCTATAGTGAGGAACAAACTATCAACCCATTACTCTGAACAGCAAAGTACTTGAAGTAAAAACGACATCTACACAAACTCTCAAGAGCCTGCCAACATNTCCTTCTGCACAGGCTAGCTTGGGACAAGTAGATCGTACTTTACCTCATAGGGTTCTCTGCTCTGTACTGACTTCAGAGAGCTGATCCAGTCCTCCATCTCCTTTCTGTTCTCAGCACATAGCATCAGCCTTCTGAATGGAGTGATTATCTGAAAGGAACAGTTCAATCTAGTGATTATTAATAACCAACAAGAGGGGTTTAGAAAGCCCAACCTCTTCCAAGGCAGTTCCATCTCTTCTGAGTCTTTATTTCCTTGATGAAGGAGAGGTGTCTGTAACACCGAGGAGTTTTGTTCTGCNTGACAGAATGTGTTCCAGGGAAGGATGGTACTCGGGAGTCTTTGCTCATCTCTGACACTGTTGCTACTAAANAGGCCTTTTAGCTCTTTCTAAGNATGACTCCCACAAATAAACAAGCATTCTTATTGCATGGAATGTATCTTGAAACCTAGTTTTACATACACTTCGAAGTGATTTGCAATGACACATAGCTTTCAATATGGAAAAGAGTTTTATATNAAAAATGTAGTATTAAATTTCATAACTGACTGACTATGCTATTTCCACTACCTGTGTGAATAAGATTCGTATGAAGGCTTTTCCCTCTCACTGTGTGGAAATTTATTGCACTACTTTTTAGTCAGAGCGAAGTGGAAGACAGCATAAAAATTCTCGAGGAAAGAAANTAATTGTGACTTTCATTTTTTTTATGACACTGAGAAAAAGTAAATTAATTGTATTAAGAACCTTAAAGAAAGTGGAGTGGAAAACTCCAGCTATTTTAGTGCCAAAAGTGCATCAAAATAAGCTTCCAACTGAATTCTGCTTATGAATATAGCATATCGTGGTTGCTGCCTTGAGATCACTGAAACCTAAGCACTCACAGCAAGGAAAGGGACCATTTATGTACTGTGGGACAACAGCAAAATGTTGCATTACTCCCAAGAAATTATTTTCAAATCATATATTAGAGATTTATTTATACAACAAATATAAAAACTGCCGAGTCCAATCTCTTGATCAACTAACAAACTAAATATCTTACTATATTTACAGCAGATATCATGAGTGATTATGAAGAAAAATCATCTATAAGAAAAAGAAAGGGGACCATTCCCTACAGAGGGGAACTAGCGTACTTAACCACCACTGATCTAAGCAAGTAAGACTACAGNGCAGGCAACAGAGAAATGAAGCCGTCTGAGCCACTCACCAGTCATTGCCGCCTCACTTGTCATTAGACTACACCATCTTCCAGAAGCCCAGAAGCTTTTACTACTTCTGACAGGCATCTGCACTTAAATAGAGCCAGCCCACAGTCACATGGCACAGGGGCACCGACTGCGCTGCTTTGCGTCTTTGTTAATTGCACATGAAATCGAAGACAATCTCACTTTCGAATTTTCTTGTTTTAAACGACCTTCTTTGGGTAAAGCTTATTAGCAGTTGGTCACTTCTCTTCCTGAATAAATAGTTAATGCAAAGAGCAATGCCTCTCTCATTACTTGGAAGCCAAATGGATGCTTTATTGCTTCAAAATGTTTTTCTAGGGCAGTTCATCAAATGTGGCAGAGAAGTAACATTAATTCATAATATACTCCTGGCTCTGGAGGCTGGCACAGCGTCCAGAAACCTCCATGTTCCGCTGGCTCACTAATGTTATCTGAATAAGTATTGCCTCTCTCATTTATTTGACTTTAGCTCTATGATAGGGGTTAAATAGAAGGGTTCCTTTCAGGTGTCAGTCCATTCTTTGATTTTGTTCTTTGTGAAATTCTAGGCAAAGCATGGTGACTGACAATCAAAACTAAAGAAACTTTTAAAGCCATTATGGATTTAAAAGGCAGGAGAACAAAAGGCAGGCTATGTCTTCTAAATTTTCTTAGAGATTTTGGAACTAAACAGATACTTCAGTTCTAAGTGATTCCAGCAAGACTGCACAACTCACTCATGGGCACACCTTACATGCTAATGAAGAGGAGNTATGTGTGATTTCCACACTTGACTCAAGACTTGCTTAGAGAAGAGCAATAATGAGCAAGCAAAGATAACCATNCACAAAAATTCAGACCCAAAATTATGTTTTTCAAAGGGGAAAAGACAGTAGAGTTATTTTGATAGGTAGGCCTTGTGAGTAATAACAATTAAGAATCTACTAACTGCAAAACCACACTCTCAGAAGTCAGTATGAAAAGAAATCAGTCCTTCATAAATGACGAGGAATAGAGATAACTAGCTTTGTGGCTACAGTGCTAAAGAGCCAGGCTGTCTGGGCTAAGTCAAGCTCTGCTCAGCCAGCAAACCTGGAGCCTCCAAGCCTCGCCTCTTTCCTCCAAGCTTCCAGCAGCCAGCTTCCACGCACTTGGTCTCCTCCCACAGCCTGTATGGGAAAGAAGCCCACTGCCATAGGGCTGACACACAGGCTCTGGTTATTCTCCAGCTGAACTCCACCACTACAGCACCCCCTCCTCACCGAATTTTATAAGGGAGATACAGGAAGGGCAAGTTTAGAAAAGTATTTGCTTCTTAGCTCAAAGTTTATCTGCCTCGGACTCTATTACGATCATAGGCAGCCCTTNACCTAACGGGAAGCAACAAGAGCTCCTCTCACATACTGGGGGGCTTGGCTGCGGTGGCAAAGGGGGGCAGTTCCTTCCTACATCTGTTGGGGAAAGTCCAGGAAGTTTCTGGAACCAGAGGTTGTGCTACTTTCCTTAAAGGATCTGAAGCTTACCCATCCTAAAGTGCTCCCTATCTCCTATCTGTAACTCTCTTTTCCTGTTACCCCAGTATCACTGTTTTCATGCACATCTGAACTAGTATTCCTTCAACTGTGAGAGCCCCTGAGACTCTGGAGCACACACATGTCATTTACTAAGTATGTACAGAGAGCCAAAGCCAGGGAAAACACTGCAGGGTTGGTCATAGGAGTCTGTAAGGGAGCAAAGGAAAGCAACAATTCACTTGTCTGGAAAACTGCTAGGGTACCAAGCAGTGGCATCCAAATTGGTTTCCTAAACGGTACCCTGGAGAGTAGAAAAACTTCTATTAGTAGAATGGTTAACAGTGAGAGTTACGGGCAAAACAATCAATCCAACCACACTATTACTCACTTCTAAGACTCAAGAATCTCCCAGTCTGGCTGGGTAAGGAGACTCGCTCTTGTAATCCCAGGAATAGGGATGGCTGAGGCAGAAAAATGTTTGAGGCCTTCCTGGACAAGANAGTAAGTTCCCCTGCCAGGCTGGGCTATACAGTGAGGCCCGGTTTCAAAACACCCTCTCCCAGAAAATAATTCAGTCTGATAAAGCATTAAATATAAAATCCTATGGAGCTGGGACACCAAAGTCCATAGGATATANGGNTATATGTAAATATGCTAATGTGCACAGAAAAAAACCCATAAAAACAAAACCCAGATACGNAGCCAAATACAATCAAGAGATTACAGACCAATTTAATTTTTTGTTCATTTATCTACAGTTTTTAAAGCAAATATGTANTGCTTCTGTAATAAAAACAATGATTTTTTTTTAACTGACAGAAAGATGGGAGGTTTAGAATATAAAATTGTACAGGAAGGTTTTGGTAGGGAGANGGATGAGAGGAGAGGAAAGGATGAGGGGGCNAGGATGAGCGACAACCAATACTAAAGATGTTTGGGAAAGCTATGTGAAAATCTACTGTTTTATATGCTTCCTAAACAGTTTAACATGAGTTATCCTCAATGAGGGATAAAGGTTGTCAAATAAAAAGCCCAGTGTCAGAAGTAGATACCTGCCCTCCAGGTGTTGGTCCACAGTGTTCCAAAGAACCCCCCACACACACCCACACACACAAACAATATAGGTTACCATCATTGCTCTTAGCTGCCCATCAGAACTTCATGTTAAGACTATTGCTGAAGACACACCATACACTTTCATCACAGGTCATGGAGAAATCAAGTTGGTTTTGATCAGAAATCGTCCTCTCTGCTGGCTAGCTTTCATAGTACTGGAAGGAAAGTGCTATGCACGTTGCCTGGGACGGGGGGGGGTCATGAACAGTCTTACCCAGCTATGAACGTTGTAAACTAAAATGATGATTGGTGTGGCAAGGTATATCCATAGGCGGCACAAATGTTACAGAGGTAACCAACCATTTTCTGATTGGATTTAAAGCTGACTCCATAGGAGGAGATGCCTGCTGGTACTGTGACCCTGGCCAAGAATCCATGGTTGGGGAGTTCATAAGTCCCTGGGTGAACCTACTACTGTTATCCTGCTAAGCGGGTACAATGTCAAACTGACCTCTATGGTCACATCTCTAAAACCATACATTAGTGCAGACCTCAGACCNCATCACACAAGTTTCCTTTTAGCAACGGACAGTGGTTAATGCAGAAACCCACAACTGATCAAAGTACAGAGAATAAATATCTGTGGGATGCTCAGGTACAAATAGGATTATCTATATCACTCCCACCACCGCCACCACAGATACCCCACATAGACCCTTACAAACAGAGGCTCAGGGAAAATGGAGGAAGAGGGGGTAGAAACACTGTAAAAGCCAGTGGTTGGGGAGGACTGGAACAAAGCAGTTCTTCAGATACAATATAACTATGCGCTCAAGAGTTCACAGCAGCTGTGGTTCCCTGCACAAGACCTGCACAAGATCAAGACAGTGAACAGCGTAGCATGGTACAGGGAGGGCTNGTGAGTTCCCATGCCTAACTAAGGAACTTCTGGAGAAGGCAGAGTCAGTGTTCCTCAAGTGTGTGACCCCTGGTAGGTCAACCACATTGCAATGGATGGCTCCACACCCAGGAGTAAGTGGGGAGCACAAACTGGACTCGGTGGGAGGAGGAGGAGAAGATAAAGACAGAAAGTTGGGTGTGGAGAGGTGGGAGGTGTATCTGGGAGGAATTGGGAAGAAAGGCGGGGAATGAATTTGATCAAAATATACTGTATGAAATTTTTAAAAAATAAAATTGTGTATGTTTTAAAAAGAATACTAAAATGCATGGCAGACCCAAGTAAGATCCCTCGAGCTCTTCTATATCTGCCAATCACCTGGTTTGTTTGCTTTTCAAATCCCAATACGCTACTACCCTCTCATCCAATGAAGGCATGAGTACCAAATCCTTAAAAAAACGAAACAACAAGCAGAAACCCCTCTAGGTGATTCCAAAGTGGAGACAAGTTTGAGAACCAATGTCTACAGGCAATTTTCATTCTATGCAACAATGCTGAGTTCAAAAACGAAAGAAGTTTCTAAAGAGAAGTGAATTAGAGGGAATTGTCTGGAGTCAGGGCAAGCTAGCCTAAATCCCGCCAGCATCCTCCTTTGTCTCTGGGGCTGAGACCAAGCTTCTGAGCCTCAGTATTTCCGAAGCTAACTAGGGACAGAGCAGTAGCTCAATGGTGGTCAGGGGTCCATTAATGAAACAATCCAGGTTAGGCTTAACTAAAGGCTGTCTGTCTCTTACCATTGACAGAGACTGCACCTGTGATGTCATTTGCAGACTTCATACTTATTTCTTGTATTTGTGGTCCAAGATGAAAATCAAGAGAGCTTTAATCAAAAAATGGAGGCTTCTGCCAATAAAACCCCGTGCCTAGTAAACTAACACCATCAGAATTATGATGGTGACCTAGCGACAACCTCCTTGGACAAAGAAAATAACCAACAAATTAAAGGTGGTGGGAAAAAAAGATTCTCCTATTGCATTCCACCCAACCTTACCTAAAGCAACAATAGTGAATGAAGAAAGCAAAAATGAAGAGGTCAGAGTCCANGCACAGCTGAGGGAATTTTAGCATGCCATTGTCACTATCTGTCATACCTAAGCTATAAAGACAGAGAGCTCCTTGCTTTAACTCAGATATCTGGCTCTGTCATAAAGGAAATTCTCCGACATTCATTTTCCAAGTCTAACAACTTTTTCTGTTAGGAAACCCTTATTTCTGATCTAACGTTCTACCNGACTGCATCTACTCTGTTCGGGATGAGCTGTGTTTTGATCTGGAACCACCTTGCTGCAATACGAGTTCACACAGAGTGAGAAGTCTTTCCTGGAGAGTGGGACAGCAGGGATTGTAATTGAGCTGTAATAACTTTATTGTCTATATTTATTAGAATTTGACTTTCTCCACAGACTAATCAGATCCAAGGGTGAGCCTTTTTAACACTGGCTTTGCTATCCCTATAGACTGTCAACTGCTCAGTCTTAATATACTTCTTTCATCCTTCCTTATGAAATCCAGACCCCACGCTTTAATTATACATGCTGCCTTTTTTCTCTTTCTTTTTATTATGGCGTGAAATAATTCACTTTGACAACTTAAATGTGCCAAACTGCAATGTGATCACGCATCATAAGTGACTATTTTAGGAACAGACATGCCCCTATTTTTCAGAGTACACTGGGGACNTCCACTATCCAAGAGCACTGCCGTGCAAAAGCACAGGTGTGCACGTTCATCAAAACGAAGCCATCCGAGCCCCAACATGACTCTCAGAAGCATCATCCTGAAAGCTTTGAAGGAGGCGAGGATAATTTTAGTTGTAATTTTGNATGTGCTCTGGCACAGCCACCCAGATGATTTTGTCACTCATCCAGGTTATCAACCATGAAAGGTAATTTAAGTGTCTAACTTTCCTATCAGTAAAGGCAGTGCCTGGTCTCAATGATGTCAAAAGGGTACTCTTTACCTTCCTGTTTTCCTGACTTTCTTTTAGCATCCTTCTGATCCCAAACCACAGTATTCTCATTTGCCTGCAACATTACTCCTTTTGGGATCACCAGTCTAACACAGCCTTCCACGTCCAACCCTGATATAATGTACCACAAGACTATGATCTCTAACGTTTCATTTGGCTGTTCTGTATAAACTTGGTACCACTGTTCTGTTTAATATACATTGAAACTGGAATTTAATAGGTAGAAACACAAATAGCTAAAGTCTCTACCTTTCACCTGGCCAATTCATGAGCTTCTATTAATACTGGTCCCTTCGGGGATGTGCATTTGAGTCTTAAATTTAGCTTCCCAAGTAGTCTAGTTTCTAGGGTCAATATTTCACCCAATTGATTATCTCACTGTTTGAGCCCCATCTGTTTTCTAAGATAGCTATTTACCTAATTTTTCTGAATTATTAATAGATAATAGAGGTTTAACATATATTTTCTTCCAAGGTTGCTTACATTTTAATGGAAGAAATGATATTATAACATTAGCAGTACAATACATTAGTAGTACAGCACATAATGGAACTAAAGTGTGACAAAGTGCCCTGAGCATTTTCAGCTGACAGTAAATTTCAGTGAACAGAATTTCAGGATAAGACTAAGCCTTACAGTGCTGGAGACATGGCTCAGTGATTAAGAGCACTTGTTACCCATGGGACCTGGGTTCAATTCCCAGCAACCACACAATGGCTCACAACCACCTGTTACTCCAGCTCCAGAGGCTCCAGCACCCTCTTCTGGCCTCTCTAAGCACTGTATGCATGTGGCACATAGATACACGGGCATGCAAAATACTGATAAACATAAAAAAAAACTTTCAAAAAGAAGACACATTCATTTTATCTGTGTGAACACTACAGAATCTACACTGAGTAGTCAAGAAGAAAAAAAAAGTTCAATGAAGTCCTCGAATACAAATTTCACCATATCCAAATTGAAGTGGAATAATTTATAAAGACATAATAGACCACTGATAAAATTAAAGCTGACTGATACGCGCGCGCGCGCGCACACACACACACACACACACACATACACACACTTCATTACTAATCTACAGGTAAAATTCACTAAGAAATTTTACTATGTAGGCAGCATACAGTCCTGTAAACAGGACTCNCGATTACTCCTGATGGAATATCAGCACAGAACCACATTTATGTTTGCACAGCAAACACACACACATACCCTCCACTCGTAATCAAAGCTCTTTCAAAGTCAATCTGCTCTTCCGTTTTAACTGATTCTCACTGGTCAATCACTTTGACTGAATAACAAACAACTTAGAGATCTCTGGGGAGAGGCAGTGGGGGTGGGGGGTCCTGTCATGGAGATTTATAATCTCAAAAGTCAAAACCGCCCCCGGAGGCACTGAGAATAAAGGGTGAGCTTGTTATGAACACAAGGAAGTCTGTGCCATGCCTGCCAATTTTTCTGGCATGGAGAAGCTGTGTACCTTCTGGATGTAATGTTTGTTTCAACAATCAAACTAGAAATCAAGTAATTACCAGTATACAATGACATTGATGAGGAAGAATTCTCTAGCAGAATCAAACACTACTCACTTGTGACAGGGGTCAATGAAGACAAGAGTCAAGTACTGAAAAGTAACTTTGGATGGATAACTTTAAAAGTACAGGACACAGTTATTCTAAGAAGCCGATGAGTAAGAGAGTCCATCCTTGCCAAGAGTATGCCTCTCTTCTTTTTGTAAGAATACCCGTCTCCTGTCCTTGGCAGAAGGCACTGATCCCTCCCTTATCTCACAATTAAGCATAAATTAATTCTGTACAACATACTGCCAAAAGGAAAAAAAAAACACTAAATGATCTGTCAACAATTTGTTATTTCTTATGTAAACACAAAAATAGCAAGGAAAATGAAGCGATTTAGTATTCCTTCACCATGCGATGGTGAACTGCACAGCTGTATTCAGCTCAGCCATTCCCCTGCACAGCTGGAGGGATGTTTACTGGCGAGTGTGGGGTGAAGTGGTCTGTTACTCCAGCAATGTTTGGGATGAAAGGTGGATATGAGAAGAGTGAGAGCCTCACTGTGGTAACTGAGGGATGTTTACTCAAGTGTGGGGTGAAGTGTAATGAGTGAGATTTGCCTTTCCACTTCAGATAAAACAGGCAAGGAGCATGAATGAAGCAATGAAATAAAANAGGTAACGAGAGGGGGTAGGCAAGAGGTAAGTGGCATCCATGACAGAATCATCCTAAATGTTTGCCTATGTTTTAAATTTGTCATTTTTAAAGGATTGTAATGGCTAATCTTGGATATTAACTTGATACACTTGGTAAGAGGNNCCCTCGAGTAAAGAATTGCCTCCATCAGACTGGCCTATGAGCAGGTCTGTGGGGCATTTTCTTGATGGTTAATTGATGGAGGGGGTCCAGCCTACTGTGGGTAATATCCCTAAGCAGGTAGGACTAGGCTGTATAAGAAAGGCTGCCTTGGAGTGAGCCAGAAAGCAGTACTGCTCTATGGTTCCGCCCTCTGCTCTTGCTTGTGTCCCTGCCATGACTTCCCTCAGTGATCAACTGTAACCCAGAAGTGTAAGCCAAATAATCCCTTTCTTCNCCAAGTCACTTTTGGTCACGTGTTTATCACATCAACAGAAAGCCAATTGAACAAGCACTGATATATTTCCAAACCCCAACCTCAACTCTTTAAATGCTAGGGTGAGGGACTTGAGTATCTCAGTCTCCTTACACGCACTAACATCCTAAGCAACGTTTGGCTCTGAACTCAAACAACCACCAGACCAAGTTGTGGAGGCCCACAAAGGTTCCTAGTGAGATCTGAGCTTGCTTTACCCAGCAGGGCTGCATTAGAGGATTGCTTGACCACGTGAGTGGTTACTAGGTGATTGGAAGGGTTTGCATTTGGCTGTGCCATGGGAAGGTCTTTTGCTCCACCCCCTGGCATTCCTATAAAAAAGCCCTTTAGAAGAGACAGAAGGGGCCAGTGGATAATGACCCAGGCCCTCCCGAGGCTGTCCTGTGTTTCTGTCTCTCTCCCCTCTATCCTTCCATCTAAATCTCTTATCCCTCACTCCTCAAGAGTACCCTGGGGGGAAAAAGGGGGAGCCGGTCTCCCACACCAAGTGTCTGGCCTCCTACCTCCTTCCCTAAGATCAAACTCATATTTCACATATAATGTCATTTTCCTTGTCCAGGCAACTAAGTGTGCACAGATGCTCACAAATTACAGCTTTTGAGCACTGTCTGTAATGGGAAGGAGGTATTGACTGACAATAGCTCTCAAATCCTGCTTCCATAATTCATGAGTGTCCATGGTTTTCCTTAAGATAAAGTCAGCTTGTCTTCCTCTTTACAAAGTCTTCTTGGAGCTGGGGGTGTGTTTAGCATTCATGAGGCCTTCACTTTGCTTTTCAGCAGGACAAAATTGAATTTACCCCTAATTTTTGATTAAGGAATGGTGGTTTCATGACAATGTCACTTTACATGTTAATTTGACTTCCATCTACAACTGAAGTCAGTTTTTCTAATTGTCTTCATGTAGAACATAAATTCTAATGTCTACTTCCATGAAACACAAACAAACAAACAAACATGGATTTCAGTGCCCTCCCACTACCAACAAATAATCCCGCATAGTCTCTAAACTGTGGAAA
>LZPO01027461.1:187933-200852 GCA_001675575.1 Neotoma lepida | reverse complement strand
AGCAGCAAGGCATGGTAGCCTGCACCTGTAACCCCAGCCCTGGGAGGCGGAGACAGGAGACTCCCTGGCACTGGCCAGCTATCCAGCCTGCTCAGCAAGCCTCAAGTCCCAGTAAGAGACTGATAAACACAAGTGGATGGATGGCTCCCAAGGAATGACAGCTTAGGTTGACCTCTGACCTCCAAACACANGAATACCAAAACACATGGAACATACTCCTCCCAAACATTTTGCAATATCCATATGTGGACATGTACATTTCAAAAAGAGGAGCCTTGGAATCTCTTTTTTCAATGATATAAATTTTATCTTCTATATCAACATGATATAAATAAGTTTATTATTTCAATTCTCTACCTACTGAACACTTTCAATCTGTGATGCATTAGACTGAATAATAGACTTTTATTCATAAGGATGTACATAATTCATCCAACCAAGNCTTTATTATTGGACACTTTTACCATAAACAAAAAATAAGAAATACCTTTCAGGTTGGAAGAGCTGGGAATTTATTGACTGTAATGGGTTCATGATAAATTTCAGTGTCAGGATGTAGTAAGCTTTTTATTTTTCTTTTTTATTGTTGTTTTTAAACTCCCTGCCTGAAGCATGCGAATACTTATCTTTATAATTAGGCTAGTACTTTAACAATTCCATTCATTACAAGTCTGATTATTAACCCCAATAAAAATTACATAGTGTGAGATAGGCTTTAAATGTTGAACTAAATGGTGACCCAGTTGGCACTGATTTGAAATAGTTTACTTAAAATATACATTCGTGAGCACATTTTTTTTCAGTTACACTAATCTATTTCTTTCCATATCCAAGCCAAATTATTTTTTTACAATCTATTTTTTGGGTTTTCTGTTTGTTTGTTTGTTTGTTTGTTTGTTTGTTCGAAACAAGGTCTCACTGTGTAGCCCTGGCTGTCCTGGAACTCACTGTGTAGACCAGGCTGGCCTCAAACTCACAGAGCTCCACCTGCCTCTGCCTCGAGTACTGGGATAAATGGCGTGCGCCTCCACACCAAGCCCTACAACCTTAGGCTGTTTGATTATATCTGGTTGCTAAGAAACTCTTCATCACTGGTCAGTGTGTAACCAGATATTATTTTATGGCCTTTTAATTCATTTCAGTAAGTTAGCTAAAATTTTTTTATAACATTTGTTAGGGAGGGGCACTCACATGTCACAGTGGGCATGTGGAAGTGGTAAGACAATTTCAGGGAGCTAGTTCTCTCCTTACAGCATGTGCTGCAAGTGTCTTTACCACAACCACATCACCTGACCTGCCCAAGCCAGGTGAAATTCTAATAGATGTAATTATACAAAACTTACGCATCAACTAGACCATATACACAAATTACAAAATTTACTCTCTTAACTATCAGTAACAATGCAGTTCAGCGGCACAAAGTATACTCTTGGGCTGCCATCATGGCCATCCATCACAGAACTCTTGAAACTTGCAAGTGAAACCCACTAAACAATTATCCTCTACCACTGCCTCCCCAAGTCTGACAACCATCATTCTTTCTGTGCCTATGATTTTGACCTCACTTCTGTTCCTTCATGATGGGGTTATCTCACTTGGTCTAATGTCCTCAATGTTCAACCACAATGTAGCATACATCAGAATTTCCTTTCTGTATAAGTCTGAGTGATATCCCACTGCATGTATTAACACATTTTATCTATTCAATATCCATCAATATATGCTTGAGTTATTCCTTTGGTGGGGAATGTGTGATGGGTAGTTTTATGTCAACTTGACACAAGCTAGAGTTGTCTAAGAAGAGGGAATCTCAGTCAAGAAAATGTCTCCAGAAGATCAGGCTGTAGGCAAGCCTGTAGACACTTTCCTAACTAATGATTGATTGTTGCACTAATCCTAAATGGCCTTATAATGAAAACCTGGAGCCAGATATTGGGGTAAATGCTGAAAGATCAGAGAGACAAAGGAAGAAGCCACAGCCACTTCTCACCTCACCAACTCCATGAATCCTCTGACTGAATGCCTCTGAGTCCTCAGCGGAAAGGGCCTACCTAGTTCCTGTCTCCTCACGCCTTATATGCCTTTCTCCACCCAGCCATTTCACCTCCTAGTGCTCAGATTAAAGGCGTGTGTGCTTCCCAAATACTGGGGGTTAAAGGTGTGTGCCACCACTGCCTGGCTCTGTTTCTTTTAGACTAGATTAATCTCGTGTAGTCTAGGGTGGCCTTAAACTCACAGAGATCCAGACAGATCTCTGCCTCTGCCTCCTGAGTGCTAGGATTAAAAGGTGTGTGCCACCACTNCCTGACCTCTATGTTTAACTCTGTGGCTGGCTCTGTCCTCTGATTTTCAGGCAAGCTTTATTTCTTAAATTACAAATATCACCACAATTGATGGGGAGGGCCCAGCCCACTGTGTGTGGGTACACTCCTGGGTTGGTTGTCTTGGGTGCTATAAGAAAGCAGGCTAAGAAAGCCATGGGGAACAAGCCAATAAGCAGCACTCCTCCAATGGCCTCTGCATCAGCTCCTGCCTCCAGGTTCCTGTTGTTTGGGTCTCTGCTCTGGTTTCCTTCAGTGATGGACTGTGCTGTGGAGCATAAACAAATAAACCCTTTCCTTCCCAAGTTGCTTTTGGTCATGCTGTTTCATCGCAACAACAGTAACCCTAACTAAGACAAGGAGTCTCATAAATAATGCTTCTGTATGAAGAGAGTTTGTGTTTAGCATGTCACATGTTTATACTGTACTAAGTTGCTCTGGCTTTGTCAGAGGTAATCACAATGCTTTAAGAGAAGGGCCATGATTGCTCGGATGGTTACGACTGAGGACCTTGGGACCGCTGTGACAGAATGGATGAGGACAAGGTAGAAGTGTTTGTTACTACAGAAAGGTTGGCTCTCCTTCAACACTCTTTTCTTCTTACTGTGGAATTTTGTCTACTCCTCAGATGAGGTCCAATCTACGAAACAGGTTTACAACCAAAAATCCCTGTTTTCTGGCTTGTCCCAGACAGAACAAGAATTCTTTCCCCATGACTGTGAGATTTTTATTATAGCCCAGCCTACTGTGCCCTTCTTAAGATAGGGGCACCCTACTGGGAAAAGCACCATTCACCTCAAGATTCCTGACCTGCTACTGGCATCTACTCTGTGCTAGACATGAGCAGAGGGCTTTTTCTCAGCTCCCCACAACAGCCTACTAGGGTTTTCTGCAGGGAAACTGGGGCTTTCAGATATTATGTAGCTTGCCTAATAAGAGTTGGAACCAGGGCTGGGTGTGGTGATGCGTGCCTGTAATCCACCCCCTGGGAGACAAGAGGAAATGAGTTTGAGACCATCGTGGGCTGTATGGTGAGTTCAAGGCCAGCCACACACACACACACACAAACACACAAACACCATTGGAACCAGAACCCACTTTGCATTATTTCAGGGTTTTGTGTGCAATTTTTGAATTCCAAACTGGATTTGTTTGTTTGTAGAAACTTTCTCNTTCATTTTCTAAGTAAACTGTTCTCTGGATTTTCCAAAGGGAGGTATACCAAACTTCACATATATAATCTGGGGATTTCTCCCCGCAAAATCTATTATTAATGCATGTCTAAACCATATTTAAAATAATTGAAGCTATATAGTTTCTTTTAATAGTCTTTCATTTTTCTTCTTTCTTTTTTAATTTGAATAACTAATGTTTAATTCTTGTGCCTGATTCCATCTCTTTTCTTCCACTACTTCTCAGTCTCATAGCCACTCGTGTCCAGCATAATAGCTTCCAGAGCTCACTCTTGTGACCTCGAATTTGTGGGATTTCCCGTCCAGGCTTCCCATCACATCTTGCCTGGCCATGCCTAGACAACCTATATGCAACCCTGTCTACTACAGCTCTCCATTTACTCTGTCCCTGCAACTGATCAGGGTCCCTTGCCANGCTGACAGTGCCTACTTGACATTCCTGAACACTCCCCTCAGCCTGCATTCACAAGGCATTCCCCAGCCCCTTGGCTTCCAATATCCAAGTCAAGGATTCCCCACCCCACCCCTATCAACTATCTCCTAGCCTTCCCCGCTCTCCAGATCTCCACTGCCATCTCTTCCGCCTTGATTCTCAGTTGATAACTTAGCTTCCTATTTTACTGAGAAAAATCAAAACTATCCAAGGACTTCCGGAAGCTTCCCTCCCCCCATCTGCCTCATGCTGAGGCTAAGCTGATGGCGCCTAGGAAAGGCCATCCCAACCTTTTTGCAAGACTGTGTCGTCTCTCTTTGTTGCAGCTACTCTTCCCTTTCAACTTGGTTCACATACCTTTACTTCTTTAAAAAAAANAATAATAATAACCAGGCAGTGATGGTGCACGCCTTTAATCCTAGCACACAGGAGGCAGAGGCAGATGATTTCAGCAAGTTCTAGGACAGCCAGGGCTCCACAGAGAGAAACTGTAGGGGTTGGGGAGGGGGATGGTGGAGTAAGAGGACATGTTTTCAGACAGAAGAGGTGGTTCAGGGGTCAGGGCACTACTGCTGTTGCAGAGAAACCAAGTTCAGTTCACAGCACTCAAGTCATGCAGCTCACAACCACCTGTAACTATGGTTCCAGGGGATATGATGCCTCCACAGGCACCTGCACACAACACACACACACACACACACACACACACACACACACACACACACACACACACACAAAATAAAAATAAAATTCAAAAGAAATCTATTTGAAACAAAACGGTTCCACTCAAATAAAGCTCTCACTTGACCTCCAAATCCCTCTCCAACTACTGCTTCCTTTCTCTCCTGTCTTCTAGATTTTAAATACTGACTTTATTTTCAAGATCAAACNTGCTAGCTTGGAACACCAACTACTCCTTCTGTATAAACAGAACAACTTGAATCTAAGGCCTAATTATACGCTCCCATGGTGCTAAGTTGTCAAGGACAGTGTCTCNGAAGCCTGCCTGCTCAGCCCTACCCACTGACCTCCAACTTTCTCGCTGCTACTCAGCAACCCTCCCACACACAGTGCTCCAGGAACCCCAGCCTCACGGCCTGCTGGGTAGTATCAGATGTGACCTCACAGCTTTTCTTTGCATCTTCTGCTCTTTCTGCTTGCTAAGTTCATAGAACTAAAAAAAAAATAAAAAATAAAAATAAAAATAAAAAATAAAAAAAAGAAAGAAAGAGAAAGAAAGACCCATATACATTATAGTAACAGAATTATTTAGGGGTTCATGGGATCAATACTATTCTCACAATAATCTCAAAATGTATTCATCATAAAACTGTTAACATGCTTTCAAACACTGTTGTAGAAGGGTCTCATCTTTTTTTTTTTTCTTAATGAAAGCTACCAAGAACTGTCAGATTTTCCTCTGCATGCTAACATACCATCCAGCCCATACCATTTCAACTGCACAGGATTAAGTGAACAAACTTGAGAGAGAGTCTGAGTTCTGCAACAGATCCCAGTTCAAAGAAAGGATAATTCAAAATTCCTGACACTTAGTCTCCAGAAATAGTGTGGAAGGTGGAAGTGGGGGTGCACACCTGTAATCCTAGTACTTGTCTGGTGGAGGGAAAAAGGACTAGGACTTCGAGACCTTTGAGACCCTGTCTTCAAAAAAGCCAAAGGAATAAGAACTACTTAGACCTTTGTGCCTGAAGTTACTCAAAGCCAAAAGTGTCCCACTGAGATCCCCATGAAAGAGCTGTCACTAAGCTGAAGTTTAGGTTTATATCTGGACCTTAGAGGTGAGGATGGTACCAGGGTTTCTTCTGAGTTGTTGGGACATAGGTGATGAGAACATCTGCTTCACCCCTTACCAGTGCTCTGGGAATGTCCGTGAGAACACATGGCTTGTCCTGTCCCCCGCCCTGAAAGACACCTTCTGGAAAGCTTTTTTCCACTAAACTTACTTGAGAGCAAATTGACTGTTCTCTTTAACTGAACGGTCTGCCTGCTCCACATACATTACCCACTAACCTTCCTAGTCTCACAGCCAGCCAGCCATCGTTTTCTAAAGCCTCACATAAGAGTGTGGAATGTAAGAAAAATAAAAGCACACAAATAAATCGGTGAGAGAAGCAGAGAAAGTGGGCCATCTCAAGTGGACAGAGTGACACAGGCACACATTTACAAAATACCTGCCTTGCTCTGGAAACAGAGAAGAGTCTAATATGACTTGCCAGAGGGTGACAGCGGCAGAAACGCTGCCAGAACGGCCTTCAGCACCCGGGTACCTATACAGCTCTCATCATTTCACTGAGCTCTATGTTGATGTATTTCTCATCTATCTTCTTTTGTGCCCTAGAATTTCCTCTTACAAATGAATGTTTCAACCTCTCTGTGTGCATGCACACAGACATAAAATTTAAAAGGCCATCCAATGCCCGAACACAGGGATGCATAGAGTTCCATCTAAGACCGCCTCGGGGTATCTCACTGTTGACTCTGTTCACTCACGTCTGATTTTCTACGTGCTTTCCATATTGCACTTCAGCCCCACCCTCCTCACCTGTACAGCCACTGCTCCTCTTGTGTAGAGGACTCTTCTGAAGAGCCACACACAGTGCTAGCATCACCTTCCGGGAGAGACCTCCTCCTCTACCTCTTCCCACTACACCCCACTAGTACGGCACTTTGTTTTCTGTAGTCCCTCTCATCTTCACATATGTCATGCACTTTACCTGTTTACAAGCTCCTAAATTCTCCCTGCACTGATAGTGTCTATCTGGCTTCCTGTTCTATCCCTGGCACCTACCTCCGTACTTGAACTGCTGTATTTTTAGAACTCATGAACTGAGGTGTAACCAAGATTAAAAATGGAAGGCACACGCAGGTGATGCATGGTACAGAAAATGTTCTCAAGTGAATGTGGTGGCTCTTGCCTGTAATCCCAGCACTGAGGCTGAGGTAAAATAGTCACCATTTCCAAGCCACCCTGGGTTGCTCGAATGCGCACACACACACACACACACACACACACACACACACACACACACCCCTCTTTTATGCACTTATTGCACAGCCTGTGTGTTTGGGGGCTTTGTTGTTGTTTTAGGGATGGAGGGGTGTTGTTTGGGTTATTTTTGTTAATTTTATGAGGAGATGGGTCTTGTTACGTTCTTCATGCTGACCTAAAACCCNTGTCCTCACACCATACTCCTGCTTCACTTTTCTGAGTAGCTGAAACTGCAAACACACACCACTATGTTTGGCCATTTCAGAAAGATAAAGGTACCTTTCTACCTAGTATTTTGTCTACAAAGCAGGTGACCTTTTTGTTTTATTTTGCTTTTTGAGATAGGGTCTCCTTGTGTGGCCCTGACTGTAGACCAGACTGACCTTGAACTCAGAGATCCATCTGGTTCGGCTTCCTGCATTCTGGTCTTAAAGGCGTGTGCCACCACGGGACCAGCCAAATGGCCTTATTTAACAGCTGGATTAAATTACCTAAATTTTCAAGTGAAAAAAATTGAGTTTGACCTTAAAATTAAACTNCTGGATTACTGGTAGAAGAAGACCCCAAAGCAGGTCTTCTGTTCCTTAGCCTTGAGCTCCAAGGACTATGGTTCAGGGGCTCCAGTGGCTAGCATTCTGGCCCCAGAGTTCCTGGCTAAGAAGCATAAGGGACAGCACACACGCATGAGGGCCTGTAGTAGACTCCTGGCTTCTCCTTACCTCTCCTCCTTTCTCCTTTCTCCTTTCTCTTTCATCCCATGGCTGCCATTTATCAATCTGTTAAATCTGTGATCCTATCTCTCACCATGTTTTAGATTTCATGATACCTTTTTGCAAACGAATCCTGTTTTTTATGGATATGCATGAGCAAGCATTTTAAATGTAGATTTCAGNTTGAAATATTTTAGTTGAAATTTCCATGAATTCTAAATAAAATTAATAAAACTCATTGAATCATCTTGGCTGTTTTGTTTTGTTATTTTAATCCTCAGAAGTACTAATTTAGAAGAAAAGGTTTCTATGTACCTAACTTTTCAAATAGGTTTTCAAAGAAAATTTAGTTTCACTTCTATAAGGTATGATGGTATTTTTAAAAGGTCATGGTACAGCCTAAAAGAACCATATGAAGTAATTTTCCACTTGGCCTATTAAGACATATTTTTGGAAAAATATGAGTAAAATTTATTTTTAACTAGGTAAGGAATGAAAAGTGACAGGTTTTGGAGGCCAGTTTTCACCACCTGACTATTTTATCTAGAAAAGAAAATGTACAGGAGTCTGTTCCTGAGCAGGCATGCCATTTTAACTTGGATTATTAGTACAAACTCCTACACCACTTTAAAATTCTGCAATATTCTAATATTCGACATATATGTAAGAATAAGTCACATTTCCATTGCACGTGACACAGTAGCAAAATGGACACCCATGAGTCCAGTTTTAGAATGAGAATATTTTCTGTTCTTTGTCAAAAGACAAGATATCATTCTGTAGCCCAAGCTGGTCAGGGACTCACAGCAACTCTCCTGTNTCCACCTTCCAAGTTCTGGAGTTACAGGCATGCGCCATGATGCTCAGCTTTAAAGAATTAGTGATACCAATTATACTGTGGTAGTCTGGGAGTCCTGGTACTCAGCCTGATACTAACCATGAGGTTAGATATTCTACCTCCACAAAGGATAAAGTTAATCGTATTTTCTTGATAGAAAATAAGAGCTACAGTCTCCCAAACGGCATCATAACCAAAGGCAGGAAAGGGATTGTTACTGCTTATGTTTATTAAAAAAGAAAAAGGAAAAAGAAAGAAAGAAAATCAATACAGGCTGAAGACATGCTTCGAAGCTAAGAGTACATGGTGCAAAAAAAAAAAAAAAGAGCACATAATGCTCTTGCAGAGAGAGACTGAGTTCAGCTCCTAACACCAACATCAGGTGACTCACAACTGCCTNTAACTTCAACTCCAGGGGATCTGACGCCTTCTTTTGGCCTCCTTGGGCATCTGTACTCCAATGCACATATCCAAGCACAGACACACACTTATATACATAAATGAAAACACTTTTTAAAGCATCAATAACTGGACAAGGTCATTCACTCCTGTAAATCTAAGTTCTCAGGAGGAAGGAAGGCTGCCGTAAGTTTATGTTCCAGGTTGCCTGGGCTACAGAGTGGGACCCGGTCACAAAAAGAAAAAAGGAAAAGAAAAGAAAAACTGTGCAAAATGGGGGGGGGTTTATATTTAATTCTAAATTAAAGCTGCGACCAATTATAACCACTGGCCATTTTAAGCCATATGACCGAATATAAATGTGTCTCCAAATGGCTAAAAAGTCACAGAGTGAAACCACATTTGTCAAGGGCAACTGTAATGCACTAACATGTTATGGTCTTTTTCAAAGTCTATTCTTAGATGTAAAACAAACTCTCTTTAATTAAAACCTTCCCTTATGAACACAGTTCCTAAGTAAGTGAAGTCTAACAAATCCAGTATCAGCACCGCCAAAGGGAGCCCAGCACTTCCCTAGGCCTCTCTCCTGCTCACCCTAACAGCAAACATGCAACCTTCAACTAAGAGAAAGATTCTAAATTTAGAGACATGGAAGCAACACATCTTAAACTTTACGTAAAGGTTATTAACGTCTTTTATCTTTAATAATGGGCTATCATGTTCGACTTGTAATCAAAATGGAAAGAACGCTGTTATACTATATATTACTGTACCAGGAGTCAGAGTTTCCAGGCTATATTTAGTTCACATTAAAATGGAAGCAAAGACGCAAACCAAGCTAAAAATAAAATGTTCTACAAAGATGAGATTTTTTTTTCAAATGGATTGAAATTTAGCTTTATTTGGTGCGTTAGATGCTGATATTTAGCAATGCTTTAATTTTGCATTGCTTTGGAAGCCAAACAACATCTCAATCTTCTATGGTAGAGGCCAGGCATAGACAACAACAGCCACAGACCATCCCATCAGCCACATCCTGCTGGCACTTGATTTCTACATAGCCAACAAGTGAGAAAGGCTTTTACATATTTAAACAGGTTGGTTTTGTTTTGTTTTTTTTTAAGGAGTATTTTTAAACCTGAAAACGTTAAAATTTCAAGTTCCAGATCCTTAAATGAAGTTTTATTGGCGTACAGACANGCTCACTCACTTCAGTACCGTCAACACCAGTTCACACTTCAGTGGCAGAGTCCACTGCCGGGTTGGGGTGGACTGGTTGGTTTCTCTTTGTTGTCCTTTTTCTTTACTAAGGTATTGTTGACAAAAATTATAAGCGGATAGTGACAGTTGATGGCTTCTGCGGAAGGGGAAGTCAGTCTGAGGGTGTGGCCCCTGGGAGGTTTAGCTTACTCCTGTGGATGGCCCATCACATTTGAGTAAAGGGACAGCACAAACTAGACACAGGAGATGATGGAGGAGGTAGAGGTGGTGGCAAAGATGGAAGGGGTGGGAAGATGGGAAGTAACGGATCTGGTAATAGATAAGGGGAAGAATGGAGTGAATANGACNAAAATGCACTGNATGAAATTCTCAAAGAATTAATAAAATAGTATACTAAAACTATAAGATGATCATGGTAGCTCATGACTATAATCCCAGCTACTCTGGAGGCTGAGACCGGAGGCCAACAAGACGGAGATCAGCCTGGGCAATTTAGGAAAACCCTATGGTCAACAAAACTTGAAAAAAAAACAAGGACTGGTAGCTATGAGCCTACCTCAGTGGGCAAGTAATTACGTAGTGTGCTGGCTAATTTTATGTCAACCTGACACACACTGGAGTCAATTAAGAGGNGGGAACTCCAAATGAGAAAATGCCTCAGTAAGACTGGGTCCTAGACAAGCCTGTACAGCATTTTCTTAACTAGTGATAGATGNGGGAGGGCCCAGCCCATTGTGGGTGAAGCCATCCCTGGGCTGGTGGTCCTGGGTTCTACAGGCTGAGCAAACCATGGAGAGCAAGTCAGTGGGCAGCAGCCCTCCATGGCCTCTGCATCGGCTCCTGCCTCCAGGTTCCTGCCCTGCTTGAGTTCCCGTCCTGAGTTCCTTCAGTGATGGACTATGGATTTAGAAGCATAAGCCAGATAAACCCTTTCCTCCCCAATCACAGTGTTTCATCACAGCAGTAGTAACACTAACTAGGATACCTAGCATGCTCAAGGCCCTGGGTTCAATCCCCAACACCAGAAAAAAACAGTATATATTTATGTTAAATAATATGATATTCCATATGCACAACAGTGTGAAATGATTGAATTAGGCTTCTTATCATAAACTCTGCATTTTTATAGTGAGAACATTTAAACTTTCTCTAACTTACAGCAAATTTCAGTATATAACTNTTATTAACTATAATTACCATGATAGTTATAATAGAACTTATTCTATAGTCCAGACCTTACCCAATTGGTCTGACTGAAATTTTGTACCCTCTGACCAATGTCACTCCAGTCTCTCCCACCTCCCTCCCTGGTTCCATCATTCTCAAAGCTGAGTGATTCTGAGGGAGTCCTAANAGCCCAAANCTTAAAATCTTTAGTGCTTTGATCNTTAGAAAAGTAGGCAGAGGTCTGTCCCACATGGTCAAAATGTAGATGTTCCTCTTTGCCTCCAGCCTGTCTGTGGAGAACTATTCTCACTTCTCTCTGTCCATCTTATTTGGATCTTTACTTGATTCCAATGTTTCCACACAGAACAGGGGCTAAGGATTTTTAATGATGTCTTCTGGTTTATTGTTTCTATTTTAAACACTGAAGAGAAACCACCATGACCTCCCAAGACACTGACACTTGCAATTTGAAAAACAGTGAGCAAGTATCCCCTGGTCTCCTCCACTTAGAAATCATGGTTAAAATAATAATTTTTGGTGGTAGAATGTTTTCTCTTTTGAGACAGGGTTTCTCTGTGTAGCCCTGGCTGGCCTGGAACTCACTCTGAAGACCAGGCTGGCTTCAAACTCACAAAGATCTACCCACCTGCCTCTGCCTCCCAAGTGCTGGGATTAAAGGTATGCATCACATCAGACAATAATGTTTTAATTGCAGAAACTGTATCTCATAAAGCAAAGAAAAACAAAAATCCACATTGCCTCACCATAAAGCTACAGAAGTTTATTTGTGATAAGCTTTCATGATAAATTAAAACCATGATACTCATCAGCTGACCGTATTCTGTATTTAGGTACTTTTTTTGCCAAATTTAGAGAATAACTTATAGCCATTGGAATTAATATATGAATATATACAAATGTCAAACAAAATGAGAACCCGATTACCTAATCAGGAGATATTTTTGACACACAAAGCTTCCTGACCTTTGCCGAGATAATTCAATGGCTGGAAGTCATTGTGACAGTTGACATCTGTTTGCACCACTGAATGACAGTGGACCACGCTAGCCCGCAAGCTGAGCAAGCAACCTCGGACCATTGATGCGAAAATCAAAGATTACGGCACTCGAACACCAACAAAAGGCACACACAGTCTTCCTTGTGGTCAAAACCTAACTGCTCAGAGTTTGTACTAATGTCATTTCTGAGGGTCTCATTGTCGGCACCTATGAAATGCCTGTGAAGCACTCTCCAGCACCATGTCTAAACAAAGACTCCACCCCACAGGGAACAATCGGGAAGGGTAAAGAGGCAGCAGAAGAAACCAGAGAAGAACCTTACAGCTCCCATTTGGCTTTCATACACCAACATCACTTTCACTCCTGCAGAGTTTTTTTGCCGCTGGGAAATTAAGTTGGATACAAAATTACCTGTTTAGCACATGAGAGCCTAAATGTAACTATCTGAAGTTCTGCTCAGCCCACAGGAGAAAAGATTCAAGNGAAATCAGTAAAGAGGACAAAAGATGTACTAAGAAACCAAGGAGGAAAATGGAAAACAAAAAGGGAACAAAAAACACACATACAACAGGGGGAGGTGAGGAGGGCGCTGAGATAGAGGAGGCCAC
>LZPO01027461.1:126100-137363 GCA_001675575.1 Neotoma lepida | reverse complement strand
CGAGACAGGGTTTCTCTGTGTAGTTTTGCGCCTTTCCTGGAATTCACTTGGTAGCCCAGGCTGGCCTCGAACTCACAGAGATCTGCCTGCCTCTGCCTCCCGAGTGCTGGGATTAAAGGCGTGCACCACCACCGCCCGGCTGGCATTTTATTTTCTTAAGATAGGATCATGCTCTGTAGTCTAGGCTGGCCTCAAGCTGGTGATCCTCTACTTCAGCTTTCCACTGTTTTTATAAGCATGTGCCGTGAAGCCATTTATATTAGTGCTTTTGGATTGTTACTAGTATTTAGTCATCTGGATTGTGGATTAAAAAGTTAATAAAAAGGAGATGAGACGGCTCTAGTTTGAAAACAGGCCTTTGAGGTCCTGGATAATCTCCTCCCGCCCCACTTCCTATCTATTTGTCTGGTTTTTTCTCCTGCATGAACATTCCCGCTCCTGTGCACTCTCGAGCGTGTGCGTGTACCACACACACAGATGCCCAGGCTGCTGTCTTCTTAGCTCTATTCACATGTGCCAGGCACAGGCCCTTTAGACCTTCACAGGGAGATTCCTTTGCCTGGAATGTTTTGCACAGAAAGCCTCCTGACTCATGGCCTCCCAGTTGCCAAATCTTTNCTCAAAGGTCACCTTCTGGTGGAGGCCTCCTCTGACTGCCTGAGCGGGAGGTGCACTCTTGTCTTCCCAAGCATGCCAGCTCTACTTCGCTTTCCCCACAGTACTTCTCATCTTCAAGCACTCATGTAGTGTTTAAATTATTTATTTATTTTGTGTGTGTGTGTTCACGTGTGTGTGCATGCATGTGCCACCATGTGCATGTGAAGGTCAATTCCTGTGGTCAGGCTCTCAGCAAGCACCTTTACAATAATGAGCCGAATTGCAGGCCCCTCATATAGCATTTATTAGAATTCTGTTAACTTTGTGGACTTGGACTTTTGTCAAAGGACTTCAAGTTGGCCTTGGGGTTAACTGCTAATTTGAGGACTATGGCGAGCCCAGCCTTCTGGGGAGCATGCATCCTGTCACTCCTAGGAACTCCCATCCTTTGGGAGGAAGGGAAGGCAGCTGTTATATCTGCTCTTCCTCATTCTGCCACAGCCACGTAAAGGCCAGCACACGCTTGTCCACTTCATAGAAGAAAAGAAAATAAAGGTCAAAGAAAAGGAATTGAAGTCTCTGGGTAATCCTCAAACCAATAATACTGGAGCCTGTGGTGAAATGTGATATTATTACTGAAAAGGATAGCAGGGAAGAGACACAGTATTCAGTAATAGGCACTGAGACATACAGAAAAGATAATGTGTCTTACATCTGGACAAATTCTAGCAACTAAAATGTGAAGTAAAAAACCCAACATGTGCCTGGTGTGGTAGCTCATGCCTTGGGAGGCTGAGGAAGGCAGATCTCTGTGGGTTTAAGGCCATCCAGAGTTACACAGTGAGACCCTGTCTCCAAAAAACCAACCAACCAAATAACCAACAGAAACCCAAAATGTTTACAATAAGACACAAATAGCGACCTAATATTAAAATGGAGTCGCTCCCCATTGTATAGTACAAAAGGCAGAAAGGAATGTATTTCCTAGACTTATCCCACGCAATATTTATGCTTTTATATAAAAAGGACAAAGTTCAATATATGGCAAATTAGGAAAAAATAGCTAAAGATCTATATTTCTTCGCATGTAAAGATTCTTTATGAATCAAGTAATGAAAATGTTTAATAGGGAAAATATTCCAAGGAAACAAATAAGTAATTCATACAGGAAAAGAAGTCCTGTCCAGCATGGTGGCTCACTTTTAATTCTAGCCCTGGGGAGGCAGAGGCAGGGGCACCATGAGAGTATGAGGCCAGGGCTACACATCAGGTCCCAGGCCAGCCACAGCCACACATGAGATCCTGTCTCAAACGAAACAACTCCCAAAGAAACAAGAATGTCTCTAGCTTGATAAATGCCCATGTTGGTGGACATTGGTGGACACTGCTGTCTCTATAGGTTTCTGGCTGAGGTAGAAATTGATGCATATTTGTAGGTTTCATGTGACCAGAAGAACCAAAATATAAAACTCATGCATTCCATGACGCAGCAGGGCTGCCTCTAGCAAAGTATATTGTGGACAATCTCCTTGATAAGGAAATATGTGTTTTGGAGGATGTTCGATGTGGCCACTGTTTCAAAAGCAGGAACTTGTCGCTTCTAAAGGCCCCCATCAAAGTAACGGACTAAAACCACATCTGGAGACAATGGCATTTATGAAACTGTGGACATGAGGAGACAGACGTGCTGATTTGGAAAGACAACCACGATGTTTCTTTGAGCAGTAGAAACAGAAGCATTATACCTGGGGAAAAAGAAAGGGGGCGGGATGGCTGGGAAGATGGTTTAGCGGTTAAGATCACTGGCTACTCTTCCAGAGTATCCACAAAGTAGCTCACAGCCATCTCTAACTACAGTTCCAGGGGACCCAGTGCCCTCTTCTAGCTTCCGAGGATCCCAGGCACACAAACGGTATACATACATACAGGCAGGCAAAACATATAAAATAAAAATTAATTTTTTTTAAATTCAAAAAGGAGAAAGGGTAGGATTATCAATATAGTAACATAAGACTCAGCAAAACAGGTTTTGTTGTTGTTTTGTTTCTTTCTGAGACAGAGTTTCTAGTCCAGGTTGGCCTCGAACTCGATATGTAGCTGAGGATGTGTTAATCCCACCAATCGAGAGTAAGACCACCACTACCACAGTTTAAAGCCAAATTTGAAGTAAGCTTAAATTAAATACTGGCATTGTGGATGGGCTCTGGCAAGGTCCATACTGAGGTTCCTGGGAAACGGCCCAGAATCATAGTTTGTAGCGACTTAAGAAGGAAAACTCATAATTCATTGCATTTCCCATCAGGTCCAATCAGAGGCAAGCACACATCCTGACACACCTCCATCCTGTGACCCTCCCACCCATACTTGACCAAGCACATCAGTGCAGATGGGTCGCACAAACTTGTTTAGGGGAATGAAAAACTTGTGGCTTGTTATCGCGCATAAACAACAGCCTTCAGCATTTCAGGAACTATCTGTCTTTGGGCAAGGGGCTTGCAGAACAGAGGCAGTTTTGTTTCATGGATCTCTTAGGCACAGTAATTAAAACTTAAAATGTAACTTTGGCTCTCACAGATGTACATGAACTGATTCTTCTGCATCCACTGCCTGAGTGCTGGGATTATAAAGCATGCGCCGCCATGCTCAGTTTAATTTGGTGCTTCACGAATGCGAAGCAAGCATTCTACCACTTAGCTACATTCCTAGCCCTTCTCTTTAATTGTGACGCTGTCCTGTTACAGTGGGGAAACTCTCTGGAGTGTTTATTAAGTGNTCTCCTCCCCTCTACCATCTCCCCTGCTGGGAATGGCACTCTTCTTTCAACACCCCTTCCACCATGGGTGGCCCTAACCAGGGCATCCCAGGCCTCAGAGGAACGAGCCACAATGGAACAGAGCACAGAAGAAAGAATTCTCAACCTTTTAGTTTCAAAACAGACTTTTGAAACTTCTGGCAGAGACGATACCTTAAACAATAGCTTTAAAAGGAATGACTGTTGACCTGAGAGTGGGGACAAGATGAAAGTTTTTGAGGGGAAAGAAAGGAAAAGCAGAGAGGGAGGAGCAGGTGCAAGCAATTTGGTGTCCGCTTTAGCCTGAGCCGCCGAACAAAGTGTAGGGCTTTGAGAGAGCACAGAACCGTGCCAGGTTTCCTCTGTGAAGCCTCTCCACAAAGCTCCTTTTGCTGTCACACACAGTGGTATAGAGGGACAAAGGAAGCTGGACCAGGAAGATGGGCTTCGCTGGCTGGGGCCCAGGGTACAAGCTCCATTTTCAAGTAAAAACCAGCAGCTAGTTGGAGCCCCTGGGCCAAGGCAAGGCAATATCTCATCAGGAGTTACAGCATGAGCCACGCGGTCTGCATTAGCTATGTTTCTCATTGCTATGACAAAATGATAGAAGCAATTTATGGAAGGAAGNGTTCATTTTTGTGCACAGTTTGGGTATACAGTCCATGTACATGAGGAACGGTGCCCTAGAGGCAGCTGGTTCTGCAGAGAGAGATGAAAGATGATGTTCGCCTCANTTCCTTCTTTTTATTCAGTCTTGGACTCAAGCTCAACAATGCCACACACATCCAGGATAGGTCACCCCACCTGAATTAACTCAAACTGTAGACTACATCACAGACACGACCCAAGACTTGTCTCCTAGGCAATTCTCCTCGCCAGGACTGTTTTAGATGGAAATGTGGAGGTCAGTGAGAAGCAGCAGGGGCTTAGGGCTAGATGTGGCAGTGGCTTTGTGGTTGGTGCCAGTACCTGCAGATCTCTGCCATGCCTCAGGGCCAGCCTCCTCTGCCATACCTCAGTGCCAGCCTCCCTGAGTCTATGACGATTGCAATAGCAACAACCATCCAAGTCAGANCAGAGGAAACGGAGTTCCCAGNTGCCTGAAAATTCTNAAATGCCTCNGTTGCATTGACAAACGCTACATTTCTGCTCTTGATAGAACTGGTGCTCAAAACAGAGATCAAGATTAAGGTTCCATTTGGAACTAGAAAGGTGGCTCTGACCTCCACTCACAGATACATACCCCACACAGAGACACATAATTACAAAATAAAATAAAATGAATCCTTATCATGTTACATTTTTGCAGTCCTAAATACATGTCTTAAAAATCATCACCCCTAATGAGTGGAACTAGAAAAAAAATCATCCTGAGTTAGGTAATTCAGATCAGAAAGATAAATATGGTATGTACTCACTTATAAGGGGATATTAGCTATTAAGTAAATGAAAACCAAGCTACAATCCATAGATTCATAGAGGTTAGATAAAGAAGATGGGTCTGGGGTGGGGATGGGGCACGACACATGAATTTCCCTAGGAGGGGGAAATAATTAGATTTTTATGGGCAGTCTGGGGGAGGGTGGTAATGGGAGCAGAGGAGCAGGTGTGTGGGAGGAGATGGGGTGGAGGGAAAGAGTATGGGGAGAGACAGCTCGAATTGGAGGGCGTTTGTGGGGTGGTATAGAAACAGTACAGTGGAAACTTCCTACAATCTATGAGGGTGACCCTAATGAAGACTCCTAGTAATGGAGGATACCAAGTCTCAACTGGCTATCTCTTGTAGCCAGGAGAGGTTTCCAGTGGTGGGACTAGGTGCATTCAATTGAGTTGTTGGCCAAGGTTCCCATGGGGATCCCAAAACAATCCAGACTGTTGCTAAGACAAAAGGTTGCTCTCCACAAACTGACAGTGGGGCTCCAGTGCTGAGGACAACACCCACACAAGTCATTGAACATGGAGACGTAGAGCCTTTACCCTTACATTCTCGTGTCTGATTTAACCTAAGGCCCGCTCTACAAGACGGAACCCATACCCTACGCTGCTTGGGTTACCAAGAATCAGAGACTAGATAAAATAGCCCGGAGACCTAGCGTAGAACCAAATACTACTGATTTAAAAAAAAAATCAGTAAGATGATTTCTAATGATATTCTGCTGTTCTTATAAATCAGTGTCTTATCTAGTCATCTTCATAGAGGCTTCCTCTGGCAGCAGATGGGAACAGATTCAGAGACCCACAACCAGATATTATGCAGACACAGAGGGAGTCTAAATTGGAGATCTTCATCAAATCCCTCCCNTCTGAGCTCAGGGAATCCCATGGAAGAGAAGGCAGAAAGATAGTAAGAGTCAGAGGAGATGGAGGACACCAGGAGAACAAGGCCCTCTGAATCAATCAAGTAAAGCTCCTAAGAGTGTCACAGACTGAAACAGCAAGCACAGGGCCTACATGGGTCTACACCATATCTTCTGTGTATATATTATAGTTATTAGCTTAGTATTTTTATGGAACTCCTGACTGTGAGAATGAGAGATTGCCTCAAAGTATGCAGATGGTGTTGCTGAGGGTGACATCTGAGGTTGTCCTCTGGCCTCCGAAAGCCCATTTATACACATGTACCCACACATATGCACACACACACACACACACACACACACACACACACACATATGCACATTTTAAGAAAAAACAACTTGAAATATTGTAGCCAGATTTTTCTTTGGGCCTCCAGCTCAAATGACACGGAGATATATTACTAATTGTGAAAGCTCGGCCTTAGTTTAGGCTTGTTTCTATCTAGATCTTATAACTTAAATTAACCCATTTCTATTAATCTACATGCTGTCACATGGCTCATGGCTTTTACCTCTCCTCCTACATGTCCTGCTTCCTCTCTGTCTCCTCTGGCATCTCTCCTNTACCTAGATTCGTATCCTCTTCTTCTCTCTGTTCCCAGAAATCCCACCAAACCTCTTCCTGCCTAGCTATTGGCCATTCAGCTCTTTATTAAANCAATCAGAAGGCACCTTGGTAAAGACACATCTTCACAGTGTACAAGAAGATTATTCCACAACAAAATACAATGACCCATGCCTCAATTGAAGCAGAACATATGTCCCTTGGAGGCAAGCACATGAAGGTTCAGCTAAGCCTTTGAAGATCCATGACAGTAGCACTTTGTCATTGAAGGGACCCCCCCACCCCCCTACCCCCATAGGACTGTGGCAGATGATCTCTGAAAACTTGGGGTGTGAGGCAAGGACGACAAGAATAGAAATGACCATTTTCCAGGAAGAAGCCAGAAAACTAAGAATTCCATTTTCAATCTAAATCCAGGAAAAGAAACAGTCCTGTGCAATTCATTTGTCTAATTCACAAAAACCTTCATGCTAATCCATGCAAAAACCCTCAAGTAAAACTTGTGCAAAAATCTGGTTGGAACTAACTTTGAAAAGGCATCACCAAAAGAAATGATTAATGTTCTTTAAGTATTTTTCAGTATTTCATTTCTCCATGGCAGGACGTGTGNAGTGGAGGGGGGTGTCTGTGTCAACTACTAAGTGTTTTATTTCTCCCTCTTTCCGGTGCTGAACAGAGACACTTTGGTTAAACAATGATCAGAAAGACAATGTTTTCATCCCTAGCTCTGTTTATTATTGTCATTGATGTTTTTCTTATTATTGGTAGGCCTGAAAGAGAGTTGTGATNGCTGTTCTTGGTTGTCAACTTGACTACATCTGGAATTAACTAAAACCCAAGCAGCTGGGTACACCTGTGAGGGATTTTTCTTANTTAAATTACTTGAAATGGGAAGACTTACCTTTAATCTAGATCTTCTTGAGTTGGGAAGATCCATCTTTAGCCTGGGTCACATCTTCTGAAGACAGCCTATATAAAGGACATGGAAGAAGAAGAAGAAAGGTTTTGCTCTTTGCCTGCGTGCTCTTGCTTTCTCTGGTGAGTCCACTCCTTCACTGGCATTAGAGCCTACTTCTTTGGGATTCTGGCATATACTGAAGACCACCTGAGACACCCAATCTCGTGAACTAAACAACTACTGGATTCTTGGTCTTTTCATTGACACACATTCTCTACCAGTTCTATTCCTNTAGAGAACCCNGCCTAATACAAGGATGAAAGGATATTAAAGACATCATTTGAACAAGGTTCAAACAGCTAACTNGGGGAAAATGAATTCCAAAATGAGGGACTAACAGAGACACGAGGCACAGGTTGAGTCTGGGGAACTGAAGGACAGTTGGGAGTTGCTGAAGCAGGAGTTNGGAGAGCTATCTGGTGCTTAGGGTTGCATTCAATCCTTCCTGGATCTCAGGAGGACTCAAGTTCTACCTGAGTCATATGGAAGGCTGGGGAGGGGGAGGGGCTATGCAAATAGTTCATTTAAATCACCAGAGTGCAGCTATGACTAAGTGTGGAACCTTGCAAGGAAGCAGAACACAAAGGATTGTGCTCTCTATGTGGGGCTTCTAAACTGCCTTGGGTGTCTTGTTCCCTCTTTTAAAAGGCAGACTGATTGTTAAGTATAATTTAATCTCATCAAATAAAAATGTCAGGTTGGTGACAGGTGGGTGATTAGCCCATAGTATATTTTACCCCTCCAGTGTTCTGGAAATGACTGCTTTCTGTTGATAATTATAGAAAGTACAAGCAGGAAACCAGCAAGGTGGCAGGTGAGGGCACGTGGACTAGGAGGACAAGGGGGACAGACCAGTGACTGGCTGGCCATAGGGAAGTCTGGCTTTAGCAGTGACAGAGGTGTGGGTGATGAACTAAGGGCAGAGTTGCTGCCTGGACAGAGATCCCTTAAGTCCACTCTTAAGTCACTATACCTTTATTCTGCAAGCAGTGGCCTTCTGTGGCGGTTCCTTGGCATCATGATGTTATTTCAGGCATCAGGGTGGGATCTTAGCACACAGCAAGCACTTGAGGTACGCAAGAGACTCGGGAGCTGAAGTGGGATGAGGAACCCAATCCCTGATAAGGAACCTGAAGCNGGAAGAACCCTCGGAAGGGCTGGAACAGGAAGAGATCTCTACGTTATCCTCTCAGAACATGATAGGTGGGTGGCTTCACCGACTTTCATCCCCTCAAAGGGTGGAAAATATGAACAGATTCAGTTTCTCTCCAGGTCTGTGACTTGCAACCTTGTGTGTCCCCCACATGGCCTTTNCCCNTNNCCAAACCCAGTCACATTCTAAAATACTAGAGGCTCGGTCTTCAACGAATTTTGGGGTATGTAACTCAGCCCAGAGCGTGAAAATTCCATGTTTTTAATATCTACAAACACACACAACTGAAAATGAATTAATATTTTAGGGGGCAAGTATAGAGAAGGCGATAGGAAATGAAATTTTAGTGTACAAAATACATTGAAAAGGAGGGGAAACGCTTAACTAGAAAGCTGGAGAAAAGCATTTCCCAAAAGAGTTAAATAATTGTCAAATCATTTCGAGCCGGTGGTAAGCTGGATTAATTGTCAAATACTTCAGCAAGACTAGTGGGGGAGTTAACAGCAGTTATTATCTTAAAAAGAACACATTTCTTTGAAATGCCATTATGTTTCAGAAGTGCGGGAAAGGTTTCCTAGGAGAGACCCTTTTGTGTGGCAATGCAAATTGAGCTGAGAGTGGTATGCGTCATTTCTGGGTGACATCTGCGGGTGAAGTCAGAAAAAGCCAGAGGCTACCTGCAGTGGAGGGAAGTGTTCTTCAACGGGAGGAATTGAGGCAGCTTCCAAAGATGGAACACACGCAGCTCAGTAAAACAGAGGTAATGAGAGAGTCGCAGGGTTTAGCATCTTATAGGTTCCCTGCTGTTCACAGCTCACAGATCCAAATATAGCTGGGTCTTAAGTTTTTAAAACATTCAATTTGTGTGAAAATCCTTCTCTAGAGATAGCCAGCGCCTTGGTGAAATGGACTGGGAACGGTGCATCCGTCNCCCAGCTCTCTTTCACAGGGATCCGTTTGCCACTAGAATCGCTGGCCGCCTGGATTTCCTGAGTGTAAACAAAAGACCTTCTGGGGAAAGAATAGTCATAATGAAAATAACAAAAGTAGAGTGGGAGAAGAAAAGAGGGAAGAGGAAATGTAATAGTCGGCTCTAATTTTTACTTCTCCGAAATTGCTGTTTATTTCCCAGCACTAATTCCCTTCGGAGACCCGGCTTCCACCCACTTATTCATGCTCTGTTAAAGTAATTTCTCCAGAGATCGGCATTCGGGGAGTCTGAAACAATCGAACCTGTGCAAAANCCTCGGCAGCGCTTGGCTTTTTGTTTTCCATCTCTGTGAATCCATTAGGCATCTGCCTGTGTTGCATTTATGAATGCACTCTGGGTTGCATAAAGCCCTGGGTGCATCTAGACCATGCAGCAACCGTCTCTGAACTACTTAGGTGTCACTGTGACAAAACTTCCTAATAATTATGCAACAGTGTGTCCTATTATTCACCAGGGAAGCATGTTCGTGTTTGAGGCTTTTTTTTTTTTTTTTAAAGAAATTGCTTAGGAAACTCTAGTAAAAGATTCAAAAGTTCTCTCAGCGCCCACTCAACCTGACTACTTTGACATCCATCTCGGATCNGCCATCTTGCTTACAATCTTCTTGAGGGAGATGAAAGTTCAATGACCGAGCCTCTGCTAACCTTGTTGTTATCGGTGTTTCCACTTCAGGTGTCTTGTTTTAATGGTGTCCTCTGAAGGATCACTGGGTTAGCCATTTGTCCAGTACAAACATGAGGAGTGCAGCCCCGNAGTGCAGCCCCGTGGTGATGATNGTCAGTCCTGAAACTGTACTACAGTGTTGTCAACCTGACAGAAACCAGAATTACCTGGAAGATGAGCCTCTTGGCATGCCTATGGAGATTATCTTAATTATGTTAATGACTGTAGGGAGACCATCTCAATTGTCANCAAGACCATTCCCTGGCTGGAATCAGGACTCTATAGATGGAGAAAGGGAATTGTATAGTGATATGTGTTTATTGCTCTTTACTTCTTCGTTGTGGCTGCTGGGTAACTCACTGCCCCAAGCTCCTGCTACCTTGATTTCCCTGCCATGATGGACTGGTCCTTGAATTGTGAGCTGAAGTGGGCCCTTTCTCCTTTAAATTGCTTTGACAGAGTATTTTATCACAGCAGAAAGAAAAAAATAATTAACACCACAGTTAACAAGGTGATGTAATTTACAAGACAATGTAACAGAGACTGGAGATGGCTCAGAGGTTAAGAGTACTGGTTGCTCTTCCAGAGGACCAGGATTCCAGTCCCAGCACCCATGGCAGCTCACAACCATCTNTGAGGCTAATACTAGTGGATCTGATGCCCTCTTCTGGTCTTTAAGGGCAACAGGTATGCATGTTGTACACAGATACACAGGCTGGCAAAACCCCCATACACACAAAANAAAAAAATACAAAAATGTAACACAATGTAGCTTAGCCTCATAACCCACAATCACCTTAAGATGAACCCACAAGCAAAAGTTCACTCTAAGTCTTACTTTGCATATCATTTTCTAATAATATTGTGCATTTGTTTAACATTATGCAAATGCTATACCTTCCAGAGTGAGAACCACAGCAGTGGGAAATAGACAGCACCAAGGAAAGTAAGTGATGTTGGCCAAGTGCTTCTCTTCTCCTCTTCTCCTCCCCCTCCCTGCCCATGTGATCCTGTTTTATCTACATTTACATATTTTATACAATATTTACTTTAATCAAGTTCTTACAGCAGGACACTAGGTATTAAAGATAATGGGTGGAACAGTAAAGCTAACTCACTTCAGTACATGCTGACAGTGGTATAGACTAGAGACTGAGGATGCCATGATGTTGGCATCCCATGAATGGA
>LZPO01027461.1:75509-91151 GCA_001675575.1 Neotoma lepida | reverse complement strand
AGTCAGGGTATCCCAGTGTCATCCTGGCTGGCCTGGAACTCATCAGTAGACCATGCTGAACTGGTAGTCACAGAGACTGGCCTGCCTCTGCCTCTGCAGTGCTGGGATGGAAGCCTGTACCACCACACCCAGCCCAGCCTTCTCTTAAAGTTTTGATTAATTTTATATTATTACTATTATTATTGTTATTATTATTAATTNATTTATTTATTTTGTTTTTTCAAGACAGGGTTTCTCTGCAATCAGGAGCAAGCAAGCTTGTTTACAGAAGCGAAAACATACAGTTTGTCATCTTACATAAACAACAGTTTCATTAAAATTGTATGAGACCAGGCAATTACAAGTACAGCCCTCAGCATTTTGGGAAGTTATCTGTTCTTGAGCAAGTGGGGCTTACAGGTTAGAGGCATTTTTGTTTTATAGATNTCTTATGCACAGTAATTTAAACTTAAAACATAATGCTAGCCATCACACACTGGCTTTTCATTATAATCTTAGATGATGCTGTGTAGTAGAATATTATTTTAAGGTGTGTTACTTTCATTTATGTTGCATTTGTTNAACTCTGTGAAGCTGTCTAGAACACCTGATGGTCTAATAAAGAACTGAATGGCCAATAGCAAGGCAGGAGAAAGGATAGGTAGGGCTGACAGGCAGAGAGAAAAAAATAGAGGGAGAAATCTGGGAGGAGAAGGAAAAGGAGCAGCCAGAGAAAGAGGAGGACTCCAGGGTCCAGCCACCCAGCTACACTGCAAGCCACAGAGAAAGAGTAAGATTTACAGAAGTAAGAGAATGGGAAAAGCCCAAAGGCAAAAGACAGTTGGGATAATTTAAGAAAAGCTAGCTAGAAACTAAGGCAAGCTAAGGCTGGACATTCATAAGTAAGAATAAGCCTCCCTGTGTGATTTATTGGGGAGCTGGGTGGAGGGCTCCCCACAAAGAGTAAAGTACTCACAACAACAGCACTGTCTTCCTTCAAACTATTTCCTGGACTTTGGGCTTGGCTGAGTCCATGCTTTCCTCGTTCTGTAGCTTATACTACTTTCCAATCCCCTGATTTTACCTGTGTCCTAAACGTGTGCTGTATGAGATTCTATCCTACACTCAGACCTGTGTATGCTCAGAAGGACCTCTTTATTAGTTCAACAAACAAATTGGGACTGTTCATTCTTAAAGAGGTCCAGAGATTCTAGAGTCTAGACCATGATCCTTAGGGAATCCAAAGTCTACCAGGAGAGGCAGGCTACCAAAGGAAGACTGTTTATAGTACAGTAGACTGAGAGGGGAAGGTTAGATTATGATGGGCTTATCTAATGGATAAAGAATTTGGGGTTAATCTTAAGGGTAAAATGAAAAAAGAGAAATATTTCATGCGCTAAACGACACGAGACTCACATTTTAGTAAGTTCCCACTGAAGAAGGTAACAGAGAAATTTTTAAGAAGTCACCATGAGGCTCCTTGAGGAAAACAAGCCTGGACTAAGGTTTTATCAGGAAGGGCAGAAGGCTTGAGAAGGGGAAGGAATTATGTAGATGTGAAAGTGTTATATTAGATGGAATTTGCCTGTATATGAGAGGTATGAAAGTTGAAGGAGAGCCTAAGATTTTTAATTTGCCTAAAAAATTAAAATGGGCAGTTTTGTTGGCCTGCTATTATGTAGCCAGTGTAGCCTTAGACTCACATCAAATCCTCTGGACTCACAGCAATCCTTTGATCTCAGTCTCCTGAGTGCTGGAATTCCACATATGTGTCAATGCACCTAGAATAAAGCGGGTTACTATTGACAGGGAAAGGGGCATGGGGGGGGCGGAGAAAAATTAAGCTTTGAAGGAGAAAGGATGAGTTCAGTTTCTTCTTTGAATTAGCTATACTGCCTTTAGGTTGGCATTATTCACTTTAGAGACTACTGACATGGTAGCTCACTGATTTTTTTATGTGTGGTCAAAGCTTGTCCTGTTCACCACAGATTGTTTGACAGGGCATCTCTGGCTTCATCTTAGTGGATGTGCAAAACAGCACACCCCCAATCAAAGGCATGAAAGATGCCTGCAGACTTGGCCACATGTGCCAGGAGCGGGGGTATCGGTAAAACTAGCCCTCTGTTGAGAATCACTGATTTAGGTGGAGCTTGCTCTCCTGCTTTTAACTGTCACACTAATGACACGAGTGTTCACATCTCAGCCCACACTTTCTCCAGAGCTCTAGACTCATGTACTAAACAGTCAGATTGGCTGAACACCACAAGGATCAAGTCCATCCAGGGTGATGCTCATATTCCATCTGCATTCATTCTTTTCAGGATCCAGGTCAAGGTTCTTTCCATGCATCTGGGCACAAACTGCTGTCGAGTTATTATATGCATAGAGAAGCTTCTTGCAAGGGAAAGAAAAAGAGAGAAAAGAATAAGAGAGGCAGGAAATAAATTGCTTTTCTTTCTTTCTTTTATTTTTTATGTGCATTGGTGTTTTGCCTGCATGTATGTCTTTATGAGGGTTTAGGATTCCTTAAAACTGGAGTTACAAACAGTTATGGGTTCTCATGTGGGTGCTGGGAATTGAACCCAGGTCCTCTGGAAGAGCAGCCAATGCTCTTAACCACTGAGCCATCTCCCCAGTCCCCAACCCCCTTTTTAAGATAGGATCTCACTATGTATTCCTAGTTGTCCTGAACTTGCTATATAGATCAGGCTAGCCTCAACTCACTAGATCCCCCGGTCTCTGCCTCCCAAATGCTGAGGTTAAAGACATGGGCCACCACACCTAGCAAGAAATAGAATATTTTTCTTTGGGAGCTCTCCTATTTTCCCCAGTAGCAAACTAGGTACATCTTTTAGGATGTCAGAGAAATGTATGAATTCAGAAACAGACTGTTCAGTTATCTGCCATTGCTTAGATAATAGGTTGTCCTAAATTCGTGGATTTAAATGTGTCAACAATTCTCTCTGTGTGAATTTTTCCTCCTGTTTTCTTACTTCCCCCAAAATCTAATAAGTGCATGCTTGTAGCAGAAAAACATTTAAATTCTTTGTTATGTATGTGTGTGTATAGTGTGCATGTCCCCCCATGGAGGTGTTATGTCTGCTGGTACTGGAGTTACAGGGAGTTGTGAGTTACCTAACATGGGTGCTATGAAACAAACTGGGGTCCACTGCAAGAACAGCAAGGACTTTAACACAGGACTATCTTGTTAATCTCATAATAGAAATATTTTAAAGCATAAAAAGAGTCAACAGAAATTTATAGTTATTCATGAATTGGTCACTCAAATGATTTTATTTTCTGTTTCACATCCTTATACCCCTAAAAATTTAGAATCATGTAGCCTTTAATCCTAGCACTTGGGAGGCAGAGGCAGGCGGATCTCTGTAAGTTTGAGGCCATCCTGGGCTACCGAGTGAGTTCCAGGAAAGGNGCCAAAGCTACACAGAGAAACCCTGTCTCAAAAAAACCAAAAAAAAAATTTAGAATCATGTTAGCTGTATAATTTTGTTTGAACATTTTAATCATAGTATTATAAATATTTTATGACTGAAAATTTATAAATGTACTTCAGTTAATTATTCCTATGGAATAGTTTTTAGTGTTTTAGTATTATAAATAATGTTGTAGAAAACATTCTCCTCCCAAATGTTTTAGAACATCTCCATTTCCTCAAGATTAGACTCATAAAGGAGTATAAAATACTTCTAAGTCCCCGACATAGGTTGCTACAGTGCATCCAAGAATAACTATGCCACCTTCCTCATCCATCCTCAGCAATGTATAAGATAATCCTCTTAGCTTGCTCTCATCTTTATTACAAAGGCATTTTATTTCTATTAAGTTCTTTCCTGGGCTGCTGAGATGGCTCAGCAGGTAAAGGTGCTTGCTCTGCAGTCTTGGTAATCCCTGGGAGGTGGAAGGAGAGAATCAATTTCACAGTGTTTTCCTCTGACCTCTCTCTCACACACAAATAACAGTAAAAGTTGTCTGTCTAACGTGTTACATTTTTTTTCATATTATGTTGAGCAATATGATTTGTGCTGTTAGGCATTTTCTAAGAAGTCTACTGTCCACTGCTGTATTGGGAAAGGCTGATGCAGTACTCGGGGGGGCCCAGATTGGGTTCTCATGGGCAAGATTTTGACAAGAGTTTATATCTCCATCTCCCTTATGCTCAGGGGCCTCCTTAAACTCCCTTCCTCAGGGGGTCTCAAGATCTTATAATTATTATTAATGTTTTTCTATATCCAATTTTCTCTCAAGAAAAATTTTAATAGATGTTGGGCATGGCTGAGTTCCTTAATTGCAGCTTGGAGAATGTAGCATATTTCAGTCTGAGTGGACACATTGCAGAGCCACCAAATCAAGAGACAAAGCCCACTGACAGTCACACAGAGCAAAATTAAGATGCCTGGATTAGCTCTGCCACATACTCTGAGTTCCTGATGGCTTATCTTAGTTGCCAAGGCAGCACCAAAGTCACCTTTTAAGCCATTTTACTGTCACTTTTCACACATCTGTCTCCTGAGGGTGTCATCTTATCAGGCTAAATTTATTCTTAAATTTGTCAGTTGAAAATCCTGGAGATTTGTGCATACTCATGGTGACTTTCTGGAGGCTGCCATTCCCCGTGATATGCCCAAGTCTATACCAGGGAAGCACAGACCATCTCCTTTCGTGCCTTACCTTCCATTCATGTAACACATTCAACACGAGCATGGAGAGTGCATTCATGCCTTTGCCTTCCATTGTCCTGCCTGTTCCCACCAGGACTGTCACATCCAGCTCTCTGCTGTTTGCTCTGAAATACCCCACACCTCACTTCAAGTGTTCACACATGGCCTAACTTATTCCTCTTCCCTTTATATCAAAATATCACACAACACCCCATAATTATGTAGACTGTGTTTCAAACTTGATCTTAGCTAAAAAGCCAAGAAACTACNAAGTTTTATATCCTCGTGTTTCAGCTAATGAATGTACTTTGAAAAATAAGAATAGATAACTCTCAGTTGAAATAAGAAATAAATTCACATGATACAATGTCAAACAGTCCAAGAAGCAACTGCCTATGGTAACACAGTTATTTTCTCTCACTAGACTTAGAAAGTAGGGCCCAGAACTGTGGGCAAAGAGGCACAACCACATTCAGAAAAATCCTGCCAGTATCTCGACTAGGAAGCACAGTATCTGACTTCTTAGTACATCAGGAGGAGGGCTGGGGATGTGAGATAGGAAAGAAAGCAGAGGGGCTGGAGAGATGGCTCAGAAGTTAAGAGCACTGGCTGCTCTTCCAGAGGTCCTGAGTTCAATTCCCAGCACCCACATGGTGGCTCACAACCATCTCTAATAGGATCTGATGCCCTCTTCTGTCATGCAAGCATTCATGCAAACAGAGCACTCACATACATAAAATACATAAATAAATAAAAAAGAAAAGACAGCATAACAATTTCATGGGCCTTAAGAGGAGAGCAAAAGCAGTTCTCTCAGGTATAATGCCCTGACCACCCTGTAGTAGTTTGAATGTAATTGGTCCCCATAATCTCATAGGGAGTGGCACCACTAGGAGGTGTGGCTTTGTTGGAGTGGATATGGCTGTGTTGGAGGAAGTGAGTCACTGTAGGGGCAAGCTTTGAGGTTTCCTATGCTCAGGATATCACCCAGTGTCTCAGTCCATTTAGTGTTTCCTGCAAAATGTAGGACTCTCAGCTGCTACTCCAGACTCCCTGTCTGCTGCACACCACTATGCTCCCTGCCATCATGATGATAATGGACTGAACCCCTGAAACTGTAAGCAAGGTACCCCAATTAAATGTTTTCTTTATAAGAGTTACTGTGGTCATAGTGTCTCTTCACAGCAATAAAAACCCTAACTAAGACAGAAGTTGGTGCCAAGGATTGTTGTGATAGCCTGACCATGTTTTTGTTTGGAGTAATATGGACTTTGGTACTTTGGGTTAGGAAAGCAATGGAATACTTTAAGTACTGTTTAATGGGGCATACTAATAGGAGCATGGAAGACAGTGGTACTAAGAGTTATTTGATCTCTGGGGGGGGGAGGGCTCACTAAAGAGGTTTCAGAAGAGAAGAATTTTAGTATGTTGCTTAGAGACCATTCTTGTGATATTTTAGTGAAGAACATGTCTGCGTTTTGCCTTGTCTGAAGAGTCTGCCTGAGGCTAAAGTAAAGAATTTTGGATTCTGTTGGCAGAGGAAATCTCAAAACAGCCTAGTATAGACTCTGTTGTATGGTTGTTAGCGGTAACTCTAATGAAGATTTATAATGAAAAGGAGCAAGCTAAGTAAAGTAATTTACAAAATGTAAACTTTAAGGAGAAAAGAAGCACCAAAAAAAGTGGACTGTAACTAAGTCCTGTGTTCAAAGAGATAAACAGATTAAGAAATGGAATAAAGGAGTGGTGACATCCAGGCAAGATTCCACCCAGCTAAGTTTCCAACTTGTGAAAAGGAATTGAAGTAAGGCTTAGAGCTGCATGTTGTGGGGCACACCTTTAATCTCCGCACTGGGATGGCAGAGGCTTGCTGATCTCTGAGTCTGAGGCCAATCTCAAGACAGCCAAGTTTAGGCAATAAAGGACAGAAAGTTGCTGAAGATGTAATTGAATGAGGGGGCCATGTTCCAGCCCTAGTAAGCAGCAGAAGTTGACAGCTTCAGCCACATGGTTCTGGCTTTAGAGTTAAGAACAGAAGAAAGGGGTTATACAATTTGTCCTCAAGATTAAAGAAAGCTGCTGAGGTCAGGCATGTGTCAGGGGTGTCCCTGAATGGAGGCCCAGTAGAGAGGCCATTGGGTAAGCTGTGCAGTTGAAGCCTGGATTACCTTGGAGAACCCAAGATATTAAAGATGCCAAANTTGTGAGATACCTGCCAAGGAGAGCTGTTAAGGAGGAGTGGGACCAGCCCAAGAGAAAGAAGTGTGTTGCAGTCAACAAAGCTGAAAGGAGTTGGAGATCTGAAGAACATTTTGACATCAGACATGGAGATGCAGAGTTTGGAGTTTGTCCAGCTGGTTTTCAGTCTTACTTTGGTCCAGTATTTCCTCAGTATGCTCCCTTCCCTGCATTTTGGAATGGTAGTGTATATCCTATGTCATTATATGTTGGAAGTATGTGATCTGCTTTTTTATTTTGATATGCATGTAGGCAAAACACCCATACACATGAAAAAAAAAGCATTAGTTTTGAGCAATTTCTGTTTTGAGCCTTGATTATACTTTCTTCTAAGTCTAGAAAAAGGAAAGGAAACTACTGTTTGTTAAGAATTTGAACTAGCTGGGTGGTGGTTGTACACGCCTTTAATCCCAGCACTTGGGAGGCAGAGACCAAGGCCAGCCTGGTCTACAAAGCAAGTTCCAGGACAGCTAGGGCTGTCACACAAAGAATCCTTGAAAAACCAAAACAAACGAACAAACAAACAAGCAGAATAGAATAGAATAGAATAGAATAGAATAGAATAGAATAGAATAGAATAGAATAAAAAAGAACTTGAACTAGATAATGATGGCTTTAGACAGGTGACTTGGAGTTGCCATGCTCACCAGATCTGACTCAGGTGTTTTTAAGCCCCATTTTCTCAATGAGGAGAGTAAGGCACTGGTTAAAAACTGACCACCTCAGTTATCCTTTCTTCTCTTTCCTTTCCACTCCCATTTTTAACTTAAAATGTTGTTTCCAAATCAACTGTTCTCAAAGTGACATCCCTCTTCTTCAAAATCTGTTTTTTAAAAATCACAACCCTAAAGTATTTTTGAATTTTTTTTCTTTTTCTGTTTCACTTATCATCAACCACTTGATAATCACTCCTCTGCATGGCTCTTGGATTTAAACTTCTCTTTATAAAAGTTGAGGCTGCCAACATTTTTTAATGATTTATTTTTATTTTATGTGCTTTGGTGTCTGTGTGAAGGTGTCAGATCTGGATCCCCTGGACCTAGAGTTACAGACAGTTGTGAGCTGCCATGTGGGTGCTAGGAATTGAACCCTGGTCTTCTGGAAGAACAGCCAGTGCTCTTAACCACTGGAGGCTACCAACATTTTGACAGTAGGCGTATATGTAAATTACTTAATTTCCACGATCCTAGTTTTCCCATTTACAAAATACAAGACAATAAAAATAGTTTTTAGCAATATGTTAGGCTGATATCTGGCTGAACCTGTTTGGTTCCATTGATGTGGAAATAATGCTTGCAGTTCACTGTCTGCATATATCAGCACAATTTTCTTTTAACTCATATGCCATTTCCTCTTACTGCATATATCACAATGTCCTGTTAACTGGCATGTCTTGGTACAGTGTTTTTTAGAGTTACATTTATTTATTTGTATATGTGTGTCTTTGTGCGCACACATGTGTGCATATGTTATGATTTATGTATCAAGGTCAAAGGACAACCCTAGGAGCCTGTTCTTCCACTATGTGGGCTTTGGGGATTAATTTAGGTCATCATGATGGGCAGCAAATACATTTACCTGTTGAGCCATTTCATACGCCCTCAGTATGACTTTAAAACTCAGCGTTATTATGTAGTATGTCTTTTGTGTTTTTATATAAATAACCAGGAACAAATTCTCTAACTGAATATGCTGGAAAGGCAGATTGTTCAATTGGTCTACTCATGCATATCCTCGAAGAATGATTTCAAACTTTACATTCTCTGTGAAACTTCACCGGCCTTTCCTAGTTGTAGCATTGTTTGACCGCCTTGAGCCTAAATCCTGCACAGATCATTTTGTGTAAATCTGTTGGTATGTCTGCCTTTTATACTTGATGTGAACCTGTCGTTTCACAGTACCTAGAAGGTACTGTTTATAGAACAGTTGCTTAATAAATGTTAAATGGCTGAATGTGCTAGACTGTCTCAATGTCCCCATTGTCTTAATTCTAAGAGCACTTAGAATCTAAGTCTTGGACCATCCATTTTGTTAAACTGCCTTGGACTGTTCTTCCATCCTTTCAGGTGTGTACTGAGATCTAGTGAGATTAAATCATGATGCCTTGATTGTGGTGTTTACCAGATCCTCAGTTTTTTCTTCTCTAAAATATAGGTGTGCTGGATATTTTTGTGTCACTTTGACACAAGCTATAGTCATCTGAGGGGAGGGAATCTCCATTGAGAAAATGCTTTCATAGTATTACGCTGTAGACAAGCCTATGGGGCATTTTCCTAATGAGTGATTGATGTGGGAGGGCCCATCCCATGTGGGTGAGGCCACCCCTGGGCTGGTGGTCCTGGGTTCTATAAGAAAGCAGGCTGAGCAAACCATGGGAAGTAAATGAGAAAGCATAAGCAACATTCCTCCACGGTGTCTGCATCAGCTCTTGCCTTCAGGTTCCTGCCCTGCTTGAGTTCCTGCCCTGACTTCCTCAGTGATGGACTGTCATCTGGAAGTGTAACCTGAAATAAACCCTTTGTCCCACAAGTTGCTTTTGGTCTCGTATTTCATCACAGCAATAGTAACTAACTAAAACAGTAGGTAATATTTCACAAATAACCTCATATTTGTGAAACTGTGAAATAACATTGTTAATGAAAATGTTTAGCACACTTCATAACATAGAGTCTGTGCTCTGCTCTAGAAAACCAGAACGAATTGAACAGATATTTTGACAAAGGAGAGTAGACTAGTTTGTACAATAGGAGCTGGGAAGTCCAGCAGCGACTGTTTGCACATCGGAGAGGTTGAGACTCTTGTAGCTGCTCAGTCCACAAGGCTGGATGCTTCAGCATTTCCATTCTGGTGGGGAAGACCTGGAGGATTTCTGTCAAGCCACTTGGTCTTCAGTCTACGCTGGAAGAGAAGACGCTGGATTCTGAGGGCAGTGAAGTATGACACTTATCAGCAAGAGATGGAGGCAGGCAAGCAAGATCACTGCCTTTTCTTCTGAACTCTTTATGTCTAAATTTCCTTGGGAAGGTACTGAATACCCTGGGTGGGAGGGTCTTCTCGTTTTAGATAATCTTTTCTTGAAATGCCTTCACAGACAGCACAGAGTCCTGATCCAATCAAGTCGACTACAGTAAAGGTCAACTATCTCGTGCTCACAAAGTGGGAGAAGCATTTTGTAAGCTGTGTGCTGCTTACGTATGTGTCCTTTCCCCAACCACATAGGAATTTAATGAAAATAGAAAGAAAGAAAAGAACATGACTTCCCCTAGGTATGGTGGAGGAGAAGGTTTATTGTAGAGATGAGGGAGAAAATAGCCAGAGGCAGAGGCATCTGGAAGGGTCCAGAGTGGACATGACTGGCTGACTGAGCCAGGCCATGTGAAGAGAGGGGAGGGGAGAGGGAAGAGAGAAGAGCCAAGAGTCAAGAGACCAGGAAACCAGGAGACCAAAAGAGGGCTGGAGTAGCCAAAATGGCTGTTATATAGGGAAGAGCAGCTGGGCAAAAAGGCAGCCCGGCCCCTGCGCTGAAGAGTTCAGGGTAGGTGGCTCGGTATGTCACCCATGAGGATCCTGTAATAGGTAGGGACTGAGGGATGCTGGGAGAACCTGATGGCCAGCGTCAGCTTTGATATGCGAATAAGCACCTCAGTTAACGGTTTGTCCTGGGTTTGAGACCTGACAGGGGCGGCTGTGAATAGTATATGAGCATGTACTCATGGAATAATGCTCTTGACAACTTAATTATTCACTACCGTTATTTTTATTTTCTCCCAATGAGGTTAGAAGCCTGTTTCCCACCTTTACTTCTGAAGTTAAAGTTCCTCAGCAAGATGCACAAAGTGCTCCTTACTGAGCCCAACTTCTTTTTCACAGCCTGTTTGTTAAGTCTCAAACCCAGAGACAAATGGCTGAGGTGCCTATTGAACATATCACATCAGACCTGGCCACCAGGTTCTCCAAGCATCCCTCAGACCCTATCTGTTAGAGGATATGTATGCCCTCTATCCCCCCCCTCCCCAACTCCAGCCCACGGGTTGAGCTGCCTTTCCCCCAGAGGCCTGTCCTTGTATAAGCCAGCCATTTTGGTTACCCACCCTTTTTGTACCTTTGCCCTCTTAGATGCTGGTTCCCCTCTCCTCACATGGCTCAGGGTCATGTCCACTTTGGAGTCTCCCAGATGTCTCTCTGCCTCTGCCTTTCCCTTTTATCTACCAAAAACCTTCTCCTCCACCATACCTATGAGCAGTCATGTCCTTCCTTCTTATTTCTTCTTTTCATTCACAGTGTCCGCTTGGTTGTTTTCTTCTCAGAATTTATTCCAAGTTTATGTTTTAGGTAGTAGGTTTTCAGTACGGATGCAAGATACCGGCAGGTCTAGAAATGGCTAGGCTATTTGCTGAAAGTAAGGCCTTCTTCCTGTTTGCTTGATTTCATTGTGCAGAACTTCATTTAAACTTTTCGCCTCGGTTAATTCACTCCTGACATTTTGGAGATGTAGCATAATTAAATTAGGCTTCATTTGTTTCATGGAAGACCGCTGCTGCTTTTGGAAGGCATGGAAGGGAGACAGCCTTTGCAGTGTCCTACTTTTTGCTCACTAAAGACGTAAATTATGTTTATATAACTCTTGCCTTGTAGCTTGACTGTAAAGCGGTCGCTTTGTATCCTTCTGGTAGTTACACGTTTTTCATGCACCATTATAATGTAAAATTTCCACTTACAGTTTAGAAGAAACACAAAGGAAGGGCTAAAAAGACACAGGTAGAGGCTTTCAAAGCCTGTTGTAGGGAAACCCTGGGAAGACGAAAACGAATTAAAGTAGGTGGAGTTCCATAATCTGCAATATATATTTTCTCAATTTCTAAATAGATTGGAAGCAGCGTTGAGGGAAGGCCCACAGTGCATCCTAACCCACTGGGCTAGCAGCCAAGAAAGGAACAGAGCAAGCGCTGAATGGTGGGTGCTAAAGGCCTTTGGCATCTCCCCAGCTCGGGGCCATCCGTGGGGTGACCGTGCGTGGGGCGGAGCGCTGGGCCTGGGTGGCCGATTCTCCGTGCTGGCACTCCTCCTGCCCTCCGCCCCAGGCCGGGCCCACACCGCCGAGCCCGACGCGCCGGGGGAAGGAGTTTCCGGCGGACCCGCCTCCCAGCCGCTTCCTGTCCTGCTCGTCGCACCGCCTCCCTGCAGTGTCCCGGGACGGCGCCGGGTCCCGTAGCCCCCGGAGGTCCCCCGCCGTGCCACCTGCACCATGCAGTCCCGCCTCCTCCTCCTCGGAGTCCCGGGCGGCCTGGGCGACGTGGCCTCGCGGCGCGTGCGGCTGCTCCTGCGGCAGGTGGTGCGGGGCAGGCCAGGAGGGGACCGGCAGCGGCTGGAGGTCAGACTGATGCACACCGGGGCGANCGACTCAGGTAACTGGCCCCGCCGCCTTCGCTGCTGCTGCCTCCCTCGCTGCTGTGTGATGTGGAGCAAAGCGCTGGCGCCCCCTGGGCTCCACTCAGAAACCTGAGGGGTCTGGACTAAGGTCTCTGATGTCTAGGAACACTGCTTTCTTCTTCTCCCACTGGAGGTCTTGCTACAATAATCCTTACTTAGACTGGAGGACATTCAGAGGTTTATGCAGNAGCATTTGGGGGCTGTTAAAGCCCGCACTTGACCTTGATCTTTGACTCCCAGCGGCTCGGTAGCCGGTTTTGTGTCATGGGCCAAGTACGGCTTGTGATGGCATAGACACGTGTACATACTTGCTGGAGAACCTGTGTCCGTGGACTTTCCCAAGTTTAACAGGAGACTCGGGGTCCAGCGTTCTTAGAACTGAAAGTCATAGATTGAGTTAAAACTAGTTGACACAGGTGGAGTGAATGAGTCCCAGAAAGAAAAAAGAAAAAAAAAAGTGCCTTGCTGATTACACAGTGAAATTGCAATTCACAAATTGCCTTTCCTCAATTATAACTTCTAAAGCATTTATTTGTTTTCCATTCTGTTACTTTTTCTCCATCTGACAGAATACAAAATAAATAAATAAATAAATAAATAAATAAATAAATAAATAACAAAAGATTTCATTTGGCTCACACTTTCGGATGTTTCAATGTATGCTTGCTGCCTCCGTTGCTGTGGCCTGTATTGAGGCAGAAAATCTTGGTGCAAGTGGAGCAAGCAGAGCGAAGCTGCTCTCTCACGGAGGCAGAGAGGCATCAGCAATAAGACCTATTTTTCAAAGACAGGGTTCTAGTTTGTCTAACTAGGCCCTAAGTCCTTGTTTGTATCATCTCCAAATAATGTCATCTCATCAATTTTGAATCCATTAATGGATTGATCTGGTGATTAGATCAGAGCCCTAATCTCCCAGAGATTGTATCCACCAGTTTGTAGATCCATGAGGTTTTGGAGTTTACTATATGTCCAAATGATAATGCACTCTTCTGTCCTAAAAGCTGAGGTCAATGGTGGAAGTACGACATTTGACGGGTTTTGGAGTTGAGCAGTTTTGAGTAGAATCCATTTTTGTACTCTCTAGCTATCAGAGCCACGAGTAAGCATATAGAACATTTCATTGAAAAGAAGTTTTTTAAAAATGAAAATTGTGCTCGATACTGAATTCTATACTACATGCTGGTTGTAAAAACATTACAAACATATACGGGTATGGACTTGAAAATTCTGTTATAATAGGTAGAAGAGGGTAGTTGTAAATGTCCTCAGTTTTGTGTTATATCCAATGAAATGCAGGTTTGGTTTCCCACGTGAGGCATGGACATGCTGTGGACAGCATTCCAACTTCTTAAACTGAATGGTTGACTCTGGCAGGCCAGGCCTTAAGAAGTGCGTTGTGCTAACCTGGCTTGCCTTGCTGTAGCAAAGATTGTAACAACGAAGCTCTGAGAACTGTGGGTAAACGAAGTCGTGAGTTTACCAGAGATCTGGTTACAAGTAAGAGCCCTTATGACAAAATAAAAGGAGAACTCTTGGCTATCCAGATGCCTAAGGGTAGGGCTTTCAAGGTTAGAGTGGCACATTTGGAATCAGAGGTCATACACAGACAAACGTAATAACACAGAAAGCAGCAGGCTGTGATGGATTAGTGTTGATGCTGGAAAGATTCTCAGATGTACTCCAACATGTGACCAGGCTCACTGTGTCCTCTGCTTGTAAATTGTCATTGCTTCCTAGCAGTGTGAAAAAAGAACCACAAAGTACATGAAAAAACAGATTCAAGCCATATACTTATCTTCTCCTGCACTGTATGCCTCTTTGTCTTGTCTGCATGTTCCCTTGGTGCTTGGCAACACTTTGTACCTAACAAGCATTCAGTGGCTTACTAGGTTAAAGTTCATGGAGAGTGTTTTTGTAAGAGGTTGCAATTGCTTTGCTGTCCTCAAAGTAGTACCTCTGCTAAGTCCCATAAGAANGAAAAGAAAAAGGTCATTTATGTTAAAAAGTAAAAAGATGCTGGACAAAGTGGCTCACACACCTTTACTCCCAGCATTCCTGAGGCAGAGGCAGGAGGATCTCAGTGAGTTNGAGGACAGCATGGTNTACTAACAGTTCCTCCACAGCCAGCCCTACACAGAGAGATCTTGTCTCAAAAAAGCCCAAACCAAACCAAAAACACACCAGACAAATCCATAAGCCCTCAAACCTACTGCTTTTTATCCTTTTCTGTCCTATGGTATGGAATCTATAACTTGTAAATTCTTTATCTCTTTATGCTGTAATTACTGGTAGTGATATCTCTTGGTTTTAAAGACAGATGGTCAGTCAGCAAGGAGGTTATTTCACCAAGTAGTCCACACAGATCACCATGACACCATCACAGATGGAGCTAACAAGCTGGCTCAGTAGGACTGGATGTTGCAAAGTGATGAGCTTGGAAACAACTCTGTAAATCATAGCATTTCCTGCTTTCCTTACCACAATTTACTATTATATAGCTTTCGCTGCTTTTTCCTTATGATGTCTATGTATGAAATACATCTGTTTAGTGTATAGAAACACTAAAATGTTTTTGCATAAGTCATTTTCCACTTAGGAAACTGAAAAATACGACGAATTCTGTAAAATAATCCTTCTATCACATTAATAATCATCAACTTTTTGGTATTGATTCTGTCAGATTATATATATCTAATTGTATGGTAATTATTTGTACAACTATATATTTGTACAAATTGGATCTTTTTTGTAATTTATCATATCTATGATTGAGAAAATTAACATAATATTGCCCTATATGATCACTTACATTAGGCATTAAGTTCAGATATTTATCCCTCTGTTTTACCGCTTTCTCATTCTTGGACATATAAAGTGTCTATTTCAAATATTTTTGTGTAAAAATGGTGAAAAAGTTATTCATGCCTATACATGTTTTGTGGCTTCAAGATTGTGTCCTTGGNACATGTGACTTTGGGGAGGAAAAATTCAGAACTCTGTTTTCAACTGAAAACAGCTATTATGATTTCGTCTTATCTCTGTATTTACCAGATATTGAACCCTGTGGGATTTGTTGTCTACTTTGACCTCTAACAGAGTATTTTTGACTCAGAATCTTCTGGTTCCATGTGAATTAAATAATTTAACAGCAAGATCCAGAACAGTTGTAACCTTATAAATCACTAGGGAGATTCATATCAGGAACACACAGACTTATGGACATTGTTGATACATTCAAGTTTTTGTTTTGTTTTTCGAGNTAGGTTTTTTGTATAGCAGACTTGGCTATCATGGAGCTGGCTCTGTACACCAGGCT
>LZPO01027461.1:24432-36547 GCA_001675575.1 Neotoma lepida | reverse complement strand
AAAAAAGTGGGGTTGATGTTGTAGGTCAGTGGTAGAGTGTGTACAGTTATGTGAGACCCTAGATTTAGTCCCTGGTATTAAGAGAAAAAAGAGTTTGAGGCTAGTCTGGAATATATTAGCAAGAACCTTGTTGCCATAAATAGATTCACACACACACACAGACACACAGACACACACACATACACACACACAGAGTATGTATCTTTTGACACAGTTTCTTTTTAAGAGAGCTGTATTCACTGAGGAAAAATCAGCACATATAAAGGTATGGATGTATATAATATATATTTCAAGATTTTAAGAGTTTTGGGTAGGAACAAAAATAAACTATGCGAGTCCATCAATAGAGGAATAGTGAATCAGTGATTATTATATATGCATATTATAGAATCATCTATAGCTATTAAAGAAGAAAAAATTAGATTTACATCTCTGAATCTAGAGAAACTTCATAGTGTTATTGTTAATCAAAAAGGTGCCCATTTAAAAAACTTTTTTTTTAAAAAGATCTTCTATTCATCTGTTTGAAGTGCTCCTAACTTAGTTTTACTTGCAGGGCTTTGGTGTAAGAGTGGGACTCGGGATGGAAAAGTCTGGGGTAAAGAGCATGCAGATTACACACTTGAGGGGTAGTTGCAAGCCCGAATTTCTCATTAAGACAGAGTTTACTAAGTAGCCCAGGCTGGTCTGTAGCTCAGGCTCCTCCAGCCATAGCCTCTTAAGTGCTAGGATTATAGGTATGCACCGCCATGCTCACTTATACATTCAAGATTTTCCAATAGATAATAAAAGCTCCATGTCTAAAATAAAGACTTTATTAAAGAACGGCTACATTACACATTTTAACTGCTTTTTTCTGTAATCTGAATCATAAAATAATATTACACTTTATGTTTGAAGAATTTGAGCTTGTTTAACAAGATTTGAGACTTGTTTCNTCTGAAATCCACGTAGAAGTGAGGATGATTCTTTCCCTTTAAGTTTTTGGTGGTGGTTTTGTTATGAATGTGACACCGAGACAAAGGTCTGCAGCAAATTGTCAACTCCTTACAGATAAGTACTTTAGAGGATAGGTTGTGAAATTAAGCTGAATATTATGTCATGATGAAAACATTCTGATATGAATCACCTGTCACATTGCTACTGTTTTTGGTGATTTCACCGTTGTTCTAGCTGTTATTATTGTATAATGCAGATTTTTTTAAAGTAACAAAACTTTCTGTTACTGTTACAAAAATGAATACAATCAACACAGAAGGCCAAGAAAGCTCAAAAACACCATAATGTAGAATCCAAATTGTGCTGTAAGCCTGACTGTAAGCACCAAGAATATTTTACTGTGTGTTAGTCCAATGTTTTAAGATAGCATTACCAGGTATAACAGAGCATGTTATATCCAAAGGGTATGGTTTGTCAAACTTTGGTGTGTATAAGCAGGAACGATTGCTGTGATCAGAACTCTGACCAGGCAAATCTGTGACTCAGAAAGACTTTTTGTGTCTTTTGAGTTGTCTAGAGTTCTATATAAATGGAATCATATTGTATTTTGCCTTCCATGTATGGCATAGCATAATTATTTTGAGACTCTGCCATGTTACATGTNTCAGTAATTCATTCCTCTTTTAAAAAATATTATTCAGTTGTATAGGTGTATCAAAACTTGCCCACCTCTTGATGGACATTTGAAGTTATTATTGTTTTTGAAGCTTTTAAGAAATAAAGCTGGGATTATGGGTTATAGGCCAATTGTGGTTGGCTGTTTTTATTTTTTTCTATTTAAATCAGGATATTTGTTTCTCAGCTGTAGAAATGTATTTGTCTATTATGCATTTTGGATATTAACCTCTTATTCTCATATATGTTGTTCAAATATACATTTATAAATATACTCACACACCTTGTACATTTCCCCTAGTCTGTAGGTTGCCTTTTCACTTGGTTATGTTTTAATTTTTTTTCATGTAGAAGCATTTACTTTGATATAGNCCTATTTATTTATTTTTGGTTTGTAGCTAGAGCTTTAGTGTGACATCCCAAAAGTCATTGCCAAGGCCAATGTCCAGGAGATCCCTGCCATGTTCTCTTGTTTTATGGTTTTATTAGTTTTAAGTTGATTTTTGTATAGGCTATGAGATAAAGCTCCAATTTCATTCCTTTGCACGTGGAGATAGTATTCCCAGAATCATTTGTTGAAAAGATTATCTTTCCCTCATCATGTCCTCTTGTTACCCCTGTCTCCATAGTTAAACATATGTGTTTGGACTTATTTCTGTGCTCTTTATTTTGTTGTACTAGACTACAGTCTGTTTTTNCACCAGTACCATACTGTATTGATTCTAACAGCACNGTCTTTCTCATATGCAGAATCTAGATTTATATATGCCTGTGTTCACATATATGTGATAAGAACGCTGAAGGGGACCATGTGGTGGAGAAAGAAGGCAGGCAAGAGGAGGGAGGAAGGATGTGGAGACAGCAGGGTACAGACAATGGATAGAAAAGTGTTATAAACAAAAATAATTATTTTGTACACCTGTTGAAAATACAAAAAAGAAAGAAAATATATTGTACATATTATTTTGTGCCCATATTCACAAAGGAATATGTTATGGAAATGTTCTTATATCAAATACTTTCTAAAGTTTGACTTTAAAACAAAACTTTTTAACATAATTTACTTATATGTGTGGTGAAAATTTGTTGTACTCTAATAAAGCTTGCCTGAAGATCAGAAGACAGAACTAGCCACAGAATTAGCCATAGAGGGCAGGGCGGTGGTGGCACACACCTTTAATCCTAGCACTTGGGAGGCAGAGGATCCATCTGGATCTCTGTGAGTTCAAGGCCACACTGGGCTACATGAGATTGATCTAGTCTAGGAGAGAAACAGAGCCAGGCAGTGGTGGCACACACCTTTAACCTCAGTATTTGGGAAGCACACGTCTTTAATCCCAGCACTAGGAAGGCTGAGATAGGAAGTGAAATGGCTGGGTGGAGAAAGGCATATAAGGCATGATGAGACAGGAACTAAGAGACCTTTCGGGTGAGGACTCAGAAGCATTCAGTCAGAGGATTCGTGGAGATGGCAAGGTGAGAAGTNGCTGTGGTTTGTTCATTTGTTTCTCTGATCTGTCAGCATTTACCCCAATATCTGGCTCCAAGTTTTTATTATAAGACCATTTACGATTTGTGCAACATATATGGTTAAAATGTTAAGACAACATAAGATATATATTGAGAAATCACATTCTCACCCTNTTGCCTTTCATAGTTCCAGGAATGTCTCCTCTTTGTATGTCTATGCAAATTCTAGTGATTATGTGCTCCCTTCACAAACAGTGGACAGTGTGACACTTACTCATATATGGATATGCTGTAATTTACTTAACCTACGTTGATAGGTTTTTCTAATTTTAAGAAGAGCCTCATCTGTGCTGAACGTTCATGCCAGTGTTACACTTTCCACCTAGTTTTGCTTGCAGCTGTGTTGGTTGAAGACTCNTCAGCTCACCTCATGNGAGAGTAGCTTTATATACATTGAGGTTTTATATACGTCTTGTTTCTTTTTGGCATCTTGAAGGACCTTATTATCCTCATCTTTGTGTTCTTGATGCTCAGCATNTAATAGTTCCTCACCAACTAGAGCTGTGTGAGTGATTTTATTTTTTACCCATTTAGTCCACATAGCGTATGTTGTGAATAATGACGACTTGGGCTTTGAACACGTCATTTTGTGTCCCCCCCACCTCCATGTCTTTACCCTTGCTGTCACTGCCTCCATGGACAGATTGAAGGAAGTAGGTAGGTGACGTTTTACTCTAGTGTACAGTCACAGTGAGGAGAGCCACTGTGCTTTCTTTACAGTCCTAAGTATATTGGAGAATGACCAGACTCCTGGTAGCCTGGNTTTAGGTCCTTCTGAATAATTTTTTTNAAATGTACATGAATGTCTTGCTTGAATGTACATGTGTATATACTACATGCATGCCTGGTGCCCATGAAGGTCAGAAAAGGGTGTCAGATCTCATGGAACTATAGTTACAGATGGTTGTTAGTCACCATGTGGGTGCTGGGAACTGAATCCCAGTGCTCTGAGAGCAACAGTGATAGTGACCATCGAGCTAGCCTCTGTGTAGTTTTATGGGGGTGATTGTCCTGAGTAGAATGAGACATCACCGGAAAATACCTAGTGCAGCCTCTGAGGATTAGTCTGTGCTGAGCTCTGTGCCCCTTTCTCTAATTTCTTCCGAGTNCACTCCTGGCCCAGCAGGTAATTTGTGTGTAAACTCAATAGCCCGCTTGTGTCCACCTCCTCTACACTGCACTTGCTGTCCAGGCATACAGCAGGGAGAAGACTTTGCAGGTGAGGACAGACTTTTGCACACTGGGTTTTCACTGACTTGAACTAAACAAGGTATTTCGGTAGCTGTAGTGCTCATGGTGATCATGTCTGACAAATANTAACTTTCTTTGGAGAGTAAGGAAACTTAGACCCAGAATGGTCCAAATGCCTTTCCAGGGAAGCTGAGGACAGGATGAATAGCCACAACTAGGACCATTTGGCTCCAAATGCTTTTTCTTTTCACTATATTATATTGTTTCTCAGAATAAAAAAAACAGTTTAAGGGTTTGTTAATTTGGGAATTTGAGCTATGCTTAATTCTAATTTTAAGACTTTACATAGANGATAAATTGGTGTCTACATGGGGAGAAAAATTGTCATTCAGAGTGCCCTAATAAAATTAGTGTAAAGTACTTGAATACGACCGCAAAAGTAGTCAAAAGTAGTTACGATTTTATTTTTAGGAAAATATTGAATAGGACTTTAATTAGAAATGTAACTCAACATGACCCAGATGTTTTATCTGTACAGGGAAAGGACAGCCTAGACTCTAAGATCAAGCTCCGAGACAGTGTTTTGACACCAGGCTGTTCTTAGTGGACTCCTNGAAGGTAGTGGCATCTTGTGCCTGAAGTCAAAGTAGGGGTTTCTCTCATGCACAGGACCTGTTTATATTATGTTATGCATGGCAGTTTGGCAGTTTATTTTGCAGATGTTTGTAATGTGCAGTCTTAAATCTTGCTTCTATTTCTGGCGTGCTTTTAAGTATGACTCATGTTTTCTTGAGGCTGTCCTAAAAATACTGCTGGTCTGAAGCATTAATGTGAAATCCACCANAGGCATCACACAGCACTGCATAATGCTTGCCTTCTCTAGGGTAATGCAGCTTCCCAGGCAATTAAAGGTGGAAGTGCTTTTAAGAACGCGCTGCACTAAAAATACCAAAAGGGAAAGTGGGAATTTTGTGGAAATATAATGTACAGAAATAACAGTGACTTTCAAATTCTAATAAAGGATGAAGCATATCATTAATGTCATAAAAATAACAGAACCAGGACTAATGGTCAGAACAGCATTTGACGTAAATGCTAAATTTGATGTAACCTGGTGATAGGGAAAGTCCTGAGCCTGAAGGTGTCAAAAAGCTTTTGGGAGGAGCGGGTGAGATGGCTCCGTAGGGAAAGGTGCTCTCTGCTGAGCCAGGCAACCTGAGTTTGGTTCTCAGAACCCACACAGTGGAAGGAGAGAACCCACTCATGCAAGCTGTCTTCTGATGTCCACACGTGTGCTGTGGCTCATATGCTCACAAACACACACAGAAACGTGAATAAACAAATAAATAAATGAACAAAGGCTTCTGGTGGGATCTGTGAGGCNTGGGGAGTGGAATGCAAGCTTTGGACTTGAACAACTTAAGTCTAATTTGGCTCTGACTTAATCACCCGTATACAAATGGTGCTACTCTCCAATGGGGATTTTGTCTTTGCAGAATGGGAGTGTGAACTTGCATAGCATTTGCTATACAAACCCTTGATCTGTGTGCTTAATTTAATTCTCACAACTCTTCAAGTACAATTATATCTATTAAATAGGCAGGGAAACTGGACACTGGGAGCTTAAATGACTTGATTAAGGTTACACAGCTAATAAATACCAGAATTGGGATTTGAACCCTGACAGTGTGGCTCAAATCTGTCCTTACATAATGCTGCCTCTGCCACCTAGGCCTGCTGTGAGATCTAANTGAGATANAGTGAAGAAAAATCACTTGTCTATTTATTTGGCACGTGATAGGCAAGCAATGAATTGCAGCCAATATTCCTTATCTATTTTGACATAGTTTCACACCACAGAAAACAGGGCCCTGGGAATTTGCATATACTCTTGTGAGTGCTGATACTTGTGTGTTGAGAATGACTGGCTTGAGAGGCAACTAAAAAATCTCAGCAACACCTTCATTTGCTTTCGGACTCTCCAGTGGTCCTTGACACTGATGATGCTGCCATCACTCCTGGCCAGAATTAACAGGCATGAAATTAACTAAAGAGGTCAGCCTAGTTTTTAGCTCTTACGATTCCCCTACCTCGGGTGTTGGGGATACACATGTGTGAGCTACCACATCAAGCCCTGNTACTGGGGGAAAAACATAAGTAGGGAAACATGGTCTTTGAGAAGATGTGCCTAACGGTCAGGCACTAGATTCAGAAACTACTTAGGATAAGTGAGTGATGAGAGCCTCAGTNTCATGTCTATTGTAAGCACAAGACTGGAAGAGCTTGTTCGTGCTAACTTGCCTCCCTAGCAGCTTCATCCTGCAGAAGGTTGGGGAGACAGAGCAAGGATATCTCAGGGCTTAATTGTGATTAATCAGAGAGTGTTCATTAACGGTGCTTAAGCAAATAGAATAAATATATTCCATCCTCAGTAAGAGTGCCATCGGTCTCTTGGGCAGGATGGACTATCTGGATATTACAGTTAGCATCACTGTGATAGTGTCTTAAATCACCCGTCACTCCCCAAAANCTTGCAGCGACATAAAGCATTTCCAAATGCTTTCGGGCCGGCAGGGGTGATGGCAGCGTTGTAAGTGTCAAGAACCACTAAAGAGTTCAAGAGCAAATGAAGGTGTTGCTGAGATTGCCAGTGATCCTCAACACACAAGCATCATGCTGATGTGGAAGATACTCCCATAAGCACTCACAGGAGTATGTGCAATTCCCATGAGGCACATGAAGTTTTAGGGGGTGAGAGTAATCAGAATGCATTACATACTCCTATGAAATTGGCAAAGAACAAACTTAATAAAGAGCTAGAATGTCACCAATGTTGTTGAAGCTACTCATGAGACTAGCTGATCCATCCCCATTCCTAGATACCTAGTTATTTTGAATAATAGAATTTACTTGCTTTTATGAGCATCATTTTATTATATATTTATGTATTTCTAAAGAAATTATTTGCTAATGCAGTGAGCTTTATCTATACAGTATATGTTATTATTTTTCACTCAATTACATATCTTTAAAGATTTGGCATATTGTTGGAAATAACCATTAAATGGATTTCACTTAAATTTTTAAAAAATATTTGCTTGTATTATAATAAGATCCCTTGGGAGTGGGACCCAGGCCTAAGCATGAAGGTCATTTATGTTTGATATATCATACTGCTTGAAGATAGTTTCAAACACTATTTTTAGTGCCTTTGCATTTTGACAGTGACTTGTTACATGAGGTTGGGTGTGGAATTTTCCACTTTGGTGTGACTTGGACACTCAGAAAGTTTCACATTTTGGGGCATTTCAGACATCAAGTTTTCTTGTGAAGGATCCTCAACCTTTTGTGATAGTTTTTTTTTTTTCAGTTTTTGTTGTTACACAATTAACTATTGTGTGCATTTTATCCACTCTCCTGTCTTCTGTGTTGTTTGGAGCAGTTCTCTGAAGACTTTCCTATTTTTCCTTTTCTTTTTATAATGGGATCTCATTATGTAGCCCTGGCTGGCCTGGAACTCACAGAGATTCTCCTGCCTCTGCCTCCCTACTGCTGGGGTCAAAGGTGTACACCACAGTGCCTGGCCTGTTGACATTCTCTCACAGGAGGAGGAGGCGGAAAGGGTCATCAGCCCCTCCCCTGAGATTTCAGCCAGTCTTTCCTTCTGTGTTCCTCTCCCATGTGTGTATAATTCTGCCGGATGATGTGGTCTTCACCTGCTGAAGTGTATAGAGGGTAGAGATTAATGACGTGGGGGAGCTCTGTCTGTAAATCAATGAGGAAGTCATATCCATGTTGAGTGGGATTTTTTGGTGGTATGGGGGCCACTCACATTCCTGTAAATAACTTCACACCCATCCTCCAGTAAGGAAAGTCAATAGACTCATTAGTTTACCAAACTGCACTTGGACAGAACTGTTCTTTTGGTCTGTTATTGATGCCCTATCTATTGTGAGTGACATTTGTTTACGTCTTCCTCGGAAAAGCTCATGCACCAAGTAATGCAGAGAGTAGACTTGAATTATAGATTCCTCTGAGNGTCTTCCAACCATTGCTACTTTAGACTAGAGCAGACTCTAGCTTTTCANGTCTGTAATGATCCCTATTTGTCTGGGATCATTTGGCCATGTCTCCCTTTGGAATAAAAAGGTTAGGCTTTGAAACTGATAAAATAATGACACTAGTTTGTCACTCATCTTTAAAAAGTACTTTCATTCCTTCAAGAACACCTATAGATGATTATACCAGTGTTCTCATGTGCTTTGAAATGTAGGATATATGACCCTTTGATGTCTGTTTGATTTTTTTTCTGTTTTAGCCTTGATAATATTTTAATATGAAACAAATTTTGCCATCATTTATATTTTCTCTATCCATCCAAATGCATATTTTCAATATAGTTACATTATTTGGGGATTTATATAATTATAAATGTATAGTAAAGCTGTGATAGTTAAATTTGCATTTCATTTTTTTCTTTTCCTCAAAGTTTCAGAATCTCCAGCTCAGTCCATAGTCCAGCATCTGAGATGGATAATGCAGAAGGATCTATTGGGGCAAGATATCTTTCTCATAGGACCTCCTGGGCCTCTTCGGCGTTCTGTTGCCATGCAGTACTTGGTGAGNAATCAATTCCTGTCAGTTCCTAAGAGTCTTAACTTTGATAAAGGATATGATAATATAAATGAAAGTGAAGAATTTATAAAAATATCAGAATTAGCTGCATTAGGATAAGCACTGTCATCAGGCAATGACTAGTTCATAAAGAGCTTAGCAGAAGTTGCTTGGGAAGCCAATGTGCATTGACCTTTCATAACAGTAGCATGCATATATATATATATATATATATATCAAACACATACATATATATATATATATGTTCTGTAACTAGAAAGAAAGCCTTCTACTCTCAGTAGAAAAGAAAGATAAATCCAGGCAGTGAGTGGTGAGCAGATAGAGTCAACAACTCTGAGATTGTAAAACCCAACACTACCACCCTCCTCCCCAAGCCCTTACTTTTATGTTATTCAGTGAATTTTTCCTTATCTCAGGTTCACAACATAAAAACTAGGCAGTTCCTTTGACCTTTTGAAGTCATGTGGTTTTTAGAGGGAGCCCAAGGTATAGGGCATTGTTAATGTCAGAGCTACATACTGCTTTTTTTTTTTTTAACTGTTTAATAGCTGAGAAAACCAATGAGCAAAGACTGGCTTGTCCACTCAGTCTTTAGCTAGAAAATGATGGAGTTAGACTTGAAGCCCCCATTTCACCTCTTTGACACGGTGTTCTCTTGAATAGTACTAGTTCTTTAAGAAGTGTTAAGTGAACTGAAATTCTCAGGTCTCAATGCCATTAAGAACATTGAAAAGCCTTTCTGTTTTCCTGTCAGTATGAATAGGCATCGTGCTACTGATTTAGGCAGAATGATCCTCAGATGAAGTTGTGTTCTGAAGACAACTTCTTAGAATGGAGAAAAAAACCCATGTTAAAACTTCCTTGTGTTATTTATTATTGAAGAATTAATTTCTATGTTGTTGAAATCTGTTTTATATACTTTACCTCAGTGATGCATTTAGTTTATCTTTTATTTTTAAAAACTTTGTNTGTGTTATGTTTGTGCACGCACAGGCACACTCATGTGTGCACATGTATACGAATGCTCCCTGAGGCCAGAGGATGCATGAAGTCTCCTGGAGCTGGAGTTATAGGAGGTTGTGAAACTCCAGTCCTAAGAGCAGAGAGTGCTCTTAACTGCTGAGCCCTCTCTCCAGTCCAAGTGTACTTTAGAACTGTAAAGTGTATGTGAGGCAGGAATGACAGAAGTCACTGGACAAATCAGAAAAAGAACCCTCACTAGCCCGTAACTTTTACATCTTTGCTCCATGTCCAGAATCAGCTTGTGAAGTGTAAGCTACCACTGTAGCACCAGCCTTAGTGCACAAGGCAACAGTGTCTTGTCTAAGAATGAGGGACTTTTGCCCCACTCATTTCAAATGATAACTCAGATTTTGGTTTTGGCCAGGCTTTGAAGTTGTTAGAACTGTGGAATGAGAGGGTCTAGGCTATCATAGGGATTTGGTTCCAAAATGCAATGTACGTTCTCAAGTNTGAAGCCGCATGACTGCTACCACCAAACTTTAAATGGTAAAAGAGATCTGAAGTAGCCAAACATATATGAAAACTCAGGAGTACCCTCACATTTAAATACATGTGAGGAGTCTCAGTACTACCCCGCCATCTTGCAAAGTGCAGTGAACGCTGTTCTCACTGGATGTCACCTTCACTTGGTGATGTCCTGAGTAGATAACATTTTTGGGGGCAAGCTTGCTGAAGTGAGTAAAAATTGATAGAGACAATTTGCTACTTGTCTGTAATAATGAATTCATATTAAAGAAGATTGTAGATTTAAAACGTTTAAANCATCTCCGCTGCCTTCTGCTGCCTTCTTCTGGTGTTGTATGAGAGCTTGTTCCCTCCGTTTGCCGTGAAGTAGTGCCTGAGAAAACTGCTGCTTGGCTGATGAAGGAGGCTGTCAAGACTGAGGCTAGTGACAGCATTGTCCTCAGTGTGCAGTTCAAAGTTAAACTGTGGTGCTCTCTGATAATAAGAAATGCTGGGTGGGGGCTAGTGAGATGGCTCAGTGGTTAAGAGCACTGGCTGCTCTTTCAGAGGACCCGAGTTCAATTCCCAGCACCCACATGGCAGCTCACAACTGTCTNTAACTCTAGTTCCAGGGGATCTTCACACCAGTGCACAAAAAATAAATTTAAATAAATTATTTCTTTTAAAAAGTGCTGGGCATGGTGGTGCACACCTTTTATCCCGGTACTCAGAAGGCAGAGGCAGGAGGATCGTTGAGTTCGAGGCTAGCCTGGTCTATAGAGCAAGTTCCAGAACAGCCAGGTCTACACACACAAAAATACCCTGTTTTGAAAAACCACATACAGTTTTGCCAATCATTGTGAATGAAGAGGGTTTTTAGGGAGGGGAGTTACATTCAGCCATTCAAAGTAGCAGACATGATGTTATTAGTGATGTGTTCTGGATGCAAGAAGCAGGTATCTGCTAAAAGAAAATTTATTCCAGAATTGGCTCTTGCAGACAGACAATTCATTTATATTTAGGAAAGTATCATTTGATATTATTACATCTTTATGACTGCATCTTCTCCGTTTTAAACTTTTGCCTCTTTTTCGTTATACTGGAAACTGTGGCANTCTGGAACAAAGAAGTTTAAAAGAACAGAATGACAATACAGTATTGTTCATTAATGTAAAACAGATGAGTTGCAAGGAAACACAATCCCATTGTGTGGAAATCTCCTTCTCCAGTAATGGCACAGTCTGTCAACTTTTCCCTTTATCCTTAAATAAATTAATTTCTATGATTAGTAAAAGTTTATTATACCCCTTATTTGATTGGAGAATATCACTGTTTTTTTTTTAAAGATTTATTTATTTATTATGTATACAGTGTTCTGCTTGCATGTATGCCTGCAAACCATAAGAGGGCACCAGATCTCATTACAGATGGTTGTGAGCCACCACGTGGTTGCTGGGAATTGAACTCAGGACCTCTGGAAGAGCAGCCAGTGCTCTTAGCCTCTGAGCCATCTCTCCAGCCCCAATACCACTGTTCTTAATTCATCATTGTAAAAGCAAAGGCAATGTACTTCACTGTTAGGTCATAGCAAAATGATTTTACGAGTAGGTGAACTGCTCTGAGATGGGACAGCTTCTGGATGCCCTTCCTTCCCCATCGATCATATAATGGTTTTTTT
>LZPO01027460.1:285356-303234 GCA_001675575.1 Neotoma lepida | reverse complement strand
AGGTATATATAAATATATTTCAATTAGGTAGGTAATCTTCAAACACTTCAAAGACCTACAGAATATGGCATTTAAAATGTTTTAAAAACTTTCTGGACAGTGAGACATGTCTCACAGAGTATCACTTTCTGTCTGTGTTTTAGCCATCTCACTGAGGGCAGCTCATGGCCTGGGCAGGAAGGGCACCCTACATTTCTTGTTAAGACTTTCTGTGCCCCATATTACCCACATTTGTTCTCTGCCTTCAACAAGAGGAACTTTCACTTCAAATAGTGCTTCTGCAAAAATCTTGTGATTCTCGTTTCTATCCTTACAAGCAAATGTGCAGAATGATAAAGATAGTGTGGTGATGAAATATTTCCAAAGAGACATTCCTTGGAGGGGAACATGAGGTTCCCCCTGTGGCCACACTGGCCACAGGAAAGCTCTTCACCCATATGCTGTGTCACTTGCTTCAGACCCCATCTGAGCCAGGCCCAGACTGGCAGGCTGCCTTGTTGAAAGTGGCTCTACCTTGTTGAAGTGGGCCAGCTGCCATGCTAATTAGTGGTTGTGAGTGCAGACACTAGAACACTGGTACACACATCAGAGCTGGGCGGGAGGAAGGCTTCAGCCCAGACGTGTCAACGCAGTCCATTGTGCTGACTCTCTGTGCCAGGTCGAAGGAGAAGACGGTACCAAGGTCACTCCGGTAGCTCACCATTTTTAGGTGCCTTGTATAGCTGAGAAAAACAAGGAAATATAGCCTGAGACAGAGAAGGAAAGGCCAAGGCTACCGGCTTCTAAGAGAAAGAGGTAGCACTTGTATCTGGAGCACACCGTTTTTATTTAAGTGGCCCTTTGGTGAGAGAAACTTGCTAGCAGAGTGCTTGGGTGGCTAGAGAAGCCAGAACTACTGGGTGGGGTGGGGGCTTCTGGGTGAATCACAGGGGGGGCTGATGAGGGTGCATGTCCATTCAGCTTCCTTCACAGGAAATGTTTGCTCCTGCTTGCGCTTGGCATTCCAATGTGCCACAGATCTGCCAGCTCAGAACAAGGGCATCTAGCAAGTCAACCTGTGTCATCCATTAGTTACAGACCAGTGACGACCTGAGTTTTATGCAGAAGAGGTGAAAACAGCACCCTAAGAATAAGGGGGGCATGGGAGACTGCTCTAAATGTCCATTGGCATAGGGAATTCCACACTTCTACACTGGGCAGTGGCCTTCTCAACAACTTCACAATCAACATCCCAGGAGAAAATGCAGTTCACAACAGAAATACTGAGTTATCACAATAGAAGACCAAATGAAAAACTACACTGATAACTGGCAAAGATGAAAGCTAGACCTCAATATAGACATCTCCCTCAGTATAATGGACCAGACCAAAATAACTGAAGTTCAAGAAGGCACCTGTTTGAAGACTTAACACTCAGTCTTTTAACTGTTACATTGTCACTTGAATCAAATGACCATGTCCTGGAATATGGACCCAGCCATTCAGCCTCCCTCAGCTTTTGAACTGACTCCTTTTAAAAAACATTTTGATTTTAAGAAACATTTTTTTTGCACAGAAAAGGAATGGAAGAAATTGTTGCTCCAACTCCAATTGTACATAATTTCTCCCTTCCTGATTACAAGACTGCTTCCCTTTATTTTTGATGTTTAAATCATAAAGACAAGATAAAAAACTACCATGTTTAGAGGGAAATGGTGGTAAAGTCAACGCAATCACGTTTTTCTCACTTTTAAGTGTTTCTGGGTTTTTGAAAATGTCATTTAAAAAAAAGTCTGTCCCAGAGAAACAGGGTGAGGTGCAGTAGTCTGAAACTGAAGCTAAAGTTCTGAGTCCTTACTTCAGGGCTTTCATCGCTCACTTAAGCCAATGGACACGCATTGAGTTCAAGAGGGAAAGCCCGCACACAGGCCTCTGTATCCTACTTGAAGAGAGGATTGACACAATGGGGGAATGCTCACTGGGTAGCATTCATTAATAGGTAAGAAAAATCATTTGGGTTTAGTCATCTTCTCTAGCATCTTCTAATTTTGGATGTATTCTAAGCCTTTTGCACAGAAACATGTGTCCATAACTCCCAGAAGCCCTAATGAGAATGACGCGTGAGTGCAAGTGAATATTTCCTTACCCTTGATTCAAATGATGTAATTTCTAATTGTTCCAATCCACTTTCTAAACTGACCACCACCCCATCTGTTTTCACACAAACCGTGCTATTCCCAAGGACCTTTGAAAATGGTGGGTGACACATTACCCAAATGTTTTCCCTTCGAGGCTGACTAAAGGTTAGAGGATGGAAGTAGGTCATTTCCCATCCCCAGTTTCCCTCATAGGATGTCTTAATCTATGCTACCTAGTAACCTTTAAACTTCTAATTCCACATTTCCTTCTGACATTCTAAAAAGTGCTTGGAGCACAGTTTCTACCCTGAGTTTCCCTTTATTGTGACTACTTCTGAAGCAGAGGTGGTGGGCAGTGAGGACTCATGCAGCCTTGGGTGGTTTCCCCACACAGCTCTTACTTCTCAGCCACTCAGCATCCTTTCCGCATGGCAGAAGAACTAACTTCCCTCTCCCCAAAGGCGCAATTCTCCTCAGTCCTCGGAGTTGTGACTGGTTGGCCCTGGGTTTTTAGACCCATCTTTGTTGGATTCAGCAGAGTCTGTCACTTGCAACTTCGTTCATTCATTTTCTGACTCGGTCTTGACTCGGTGTGATTGCAGTCCAGGCCGTTGGCTAATGATGTCTGTCCCTAGCTCTATTACCTAATACTTGGGGTGTTTGTGTACCTAGGATATGCTAAGTGTTCCTGTATTGGTTTCCTAAGGCTACAACTGCAGAATATCACAACTAGGTAGGTCAGAGAGGCAGAAATTCATGGTCTTGTGGTCTGTTGATGGGAAATTTAAACCTAGACGTTGGCAGGACCCAACATCTTTCTTTCTGATGAGAGTTTGGACTTTAAAGCCTCTCTTTGGAAGACACAACGGAACCCATAATGCTCCCTGTTGGCCTCTGCCATTCTGGCCCCGTTATCTGTATTCTTTCTCTATCTATGTTTAATTAATGGATTAGTTAACACTTGGTGGGTCACAGGAGAAAGCAGCGAAGAGGTACAGTCCTGCCACTGTCTGCACGGAGCTTTTGCTGTAATGAAAATCGCAGACAGTGAGTCAGCACACAAGAGGTGGTGTGAGATGGAATTCTATGGTGAGAACAAGCAGGATCTCCTGCATGGGAGACACACCTGGGAGGGAAAGGCTGCTTTGGAAAGGACATTGGTGCCAGGCCTGGGGGAGTGTCTCAGTGGGAGAGCACTTGCCTGGCATGTTCAATTCTCAGGGCTCTGTCCCAGCATAAAAATAAAAAGGTTATCCAGAAAGGCTTGCAAGAAGGTATCTGCTGCAAAGATAAGGACAGGGAAAGAGGTAGAAGAGTATTCCCGAGAAAGCAGAGGGAAGGCTGGACAAATGGGAGAATGTGCTGGTCCAGGGAACTGTCTGAGGCCGCTGCAGATGGATGTGGTGAGCTGCAGCACAGATGTGGCCCGGAATGAAGTCAGCCACCGCACAAGCAGGACCTTGCAGCCCTCGGGAGCACTGGGAATGTGATTTTAGGGACAAAGACTTAGAGACACGTGTTCATATCTGTGTTTTTCAAAGGACCACTCCATCTTGCATGAAGTACAGACAGTGAGCAGAGCACCAGTGACCTCAGAGCAGTGGCTAGAGTGGTGTCCCTATCGTTCAGCTAGGCTAGGCAGGTGGTGGCAGTTAGAAGAATCAAGAGGAAACTGACTCAAAGGCTTTTCTGGAAGCGAATTTACAGGGCCTGCTTCTGGGAGGACATTGGAGAAGAGAGAAAGCTTGGCTGCCTAGGTATGGCGAGGTTTTTCCACCCAGCTCCACGCCCTCTGCCACACACTACTCTGCCATCCTGACACCTGCTGCTCACTTAGCTAGCCTCACCTGAATCCCCTGGTCACCATTCATACATCCTACATGGAGAACCCTGATTGGCTAGATCTCAGAACTGCCAGCTTCCAGCTCAGGTCTGGGCTCTTGAGGGACCTTGGGCCTCTGTCCTGCCTTCAAGGTGAGAGCTGGCTTTGGTCTTCAGGTCTCCAGCCCCTCAGGTGCCCTTGCTTTCCTGTCCACTCTATTGGCTGAACCCCCTCTAACCCTCTGTGTTTAAGACCAAAATACTGCTGAAGAGTTTTCTGACACAATAACAAGTCCACAACTCTACTCTGTGCCAAAGACAGTGAGACAAAGAGGGTGAATCCAGATGCAACAGAGTCACGTGTCACTCCTCTTCTGGAGGTCTGACAGGACTTACACCACAAATGCAGGGTTGAGGAGGAGCATCACATACCACAGTCCCTGAGTGAGGATACTGTGTGGGCCTCTAGTCAATGAACTCCTTGCCTCTTAGGATCAGTCCCACACATGGGACTAGGAACTAAAGATGGAGGGACTTTAGAGAAGACTATCTCTGGAATAACTTAGATCTCAGAAGCTGACCAAGGGGACCAAGGAGCTTTGTCCTTCTGGTCATTCAGAACTAACTTGGGTCCAGTTTTTACGTCATTGAAATTGCGTGCTTGTTTCTTGGAAGAGTCATCTCACTCTGGGTGGACAGCCACCCACCAGGAAAGCAAACGGCTTGAAGTATTCCCCATGTCCTGCCTACGGTAGGAATATATGCTTCTCTTCAAAGGGGTGGACTCCTTAGTTTAGTGGAACAGTAGTCATGAGGTGCAGAAGCACCAACCTTCAACATGCCACTGCTCCAGATACCTAGCTGTGGCCCTTGTCTCTTTCCCCAAGGTGGAAGGTTGATGTCCTCCCCCTGCTCTTAGGGAACTCTTTTTCACAAGCTTGAATGACATGGAGCTGCATGTGAGCTGCGTGACAGTATAGAGTCTTACCCTGGGGTTTTAGACATTGGGAGATGTGTAGCAGGCCCTTTCTGAAGATGGACAGTTCAACATATGAGACAAGTTATAGAGGAAGCTGGCTACAAAGAGGTGCTTCATGTCTCCCTCTTTGACTTTTATTACTTCCTTTGAGAAAACACCTGCATTTTACTTGGAGGGTAACTTCATTTTTTTTTAATTGCAGTCCAGAGTTGTAACTAATTTTAATCTGCTGTCCCATTTTATAAGTAAAGACACTGAGTCTTGGAGAAGCCATAATTTGCATGTGGTTACATGGGCAGTTGGTAGTAGAAACAAGTCTTAGATCTGAGTTTGGGAGACTAGTGTGGTGATATATTGTGTACCCTAATAAAATTTGCCAGAACAGAACAAGCCACTAGATTAAACATAAATTCCAGACAGTGGTGGCACACACCTTTAATCCTAGCATTCAGGAGGCAGAGATCTGTCTAGATCTCTGTGAGTTCAAAGCCATCCTGGACTACATGAGATTGACTCAGTCTAGGAGAGAAACAGAGCCAGGCCATGGTGGCACACACCTTTAACCCCAGTACTTGAGAATCACATGCCTTTAATCCCAACACTTGAGATCTCATGCCTTTGCTTGGGAAACACACACACCATTAATCCCAGCACTAGTAAGGAAGTGATGCCTGGGTGGAAAAAGGTATATAAGGCCTGAGGAGACAGGAACTCAAGGCTTTGGGGCAGAAGCGTCCCTTTCAGCTAGAGGCTGTTTTGGCTGGAGCCTTCCAGGTGAGGACTCAGAGACACTCAGTCAGAGGATTGGTGGAGCTGGTGAGATGAGCTGTGCCCTGTTCCTTTGTCTCTCTGATCTTTCAGCATTTACCCCAATATCTGGCCCTGGGTTTTTATTAAAAGATCTTTTAGGAATTTGTGTTATACTCCAGAAATTTCTTTTGTATACACAATAGACTTTTTATAGCAGATGTATCTAGTTACATGCTAGTTCCATGAAACCTACTTATAGAATAAAAAGCTGCCATTGGTTGAATGAAAAAAGTAAGCCATGCTATACCAGCTAAATAAGACANTTGCTTGTGAAAACTGCTATAGAGGTTAGTACAGTTTTCATTAGATAGTGAATGAGATATTTTATGTTGACTTATAATGATGTTGCAAAATATTTGTTTAACTATGCAAAGATGTGTTGCATTTGTTTAACTATGTAAAGATGTTTGCATTTGTTTAATTATATAGATGTGTGTTGTTGTTTTACCTTGCCTGCCTGAGGCACCTGATTTGTCTAATAAAAATCTGAATGGCCAAGAGTGAGGCATGAGGTAAAGGTGGGACTTCTGGGAAGGGAGAGTAAGTAGGAGGAGGCATTTAGGCTTGTGGGGAGGAAAAAAGAGACAGGGAGACTGAGGGAGAGAAGGAGAATCCAGGGAGAGACCAGGGGCCATCCAGACAGACAGATACAAAGGAAGCAGGAAAATATGACATACAGAATGAAAGAAAGGTAAAAAGCACCAAGGCAAAATATAGATGAATAGAAACAGGTTAAATTAAGGTATAAGAGCTAGTGGAACAAGCCTAAGCTAAAGGCCAAGCTTTCATAATTAATAATAAGTCTCTGTGTCTTTAGTTGAGAGCTGGTTGGCAACCCAAAGAAAATACCAACTACATACAACTTTGCATGACACACAAAGAAGATATTATACCCCAATGCATTTTATCACAATCACAGTGATCAAAACATACATAAAAATCAGTAAGTTATGAATGTAAAGTATCTTAGTTAAGTTTCTAATTGCTGTAATAAAACATCATGGCCAAAAAGAACTTGGGGAGGAAAGTGTTTATTTCAGCTCATAGCTTATAATCCATCATCAAAGAAAGTCAGCAGGGCCTAAAGCAGAAGCAGTGATGGGATACTGCTGTGGAATAATCCTCTTGTACACTGTAAAGATTTGTCATTCAAATTGGTTTAACAAAATGCTGACTTGCCAGTAGCCAGGCAGGAAGTATAGGCAGGGCAACCAAACTAAGGATGATAGGAAAGAGGGTAGAGTCAGGGGTCGCCAGCCAGATGCAGAGGGAGCAGGAGATGAACGTGCCATGCTAACAAAGATGCTGCCACATGGCAGAGTGTAAATAAGGAATATGGATTAACTTAAAATATAACAGCTAGTTAGTAATAAGCCTGAGCTATTGGCCAAGCATTTATAATTCATATTCAGTCTCTGAGTTGATTATTTGGGACAGGGCAGTAGGGACAGGAAGCATCTGTTTACATATGGTGTTCCAAATTATATATGTGTGTCCAAAATTTCCACATAAAATCTGACAAAGCTTAAAAAAGAATTCTAGACACACAAGAACAGAGTCAATCATGGCTTTTTGGTAGCTGCCTGGTGGGCTCTGTTTGCTGCTAGTGAGCAGAGGNACAGCTCCTTTAAGAGATGGCTTCCTGGCTCGATGCTAGTGTCAAAAACTGGGTGGCTCTTTAAAGAGGTCCTACTACCAAACACTTATATGGTGTTTATGAGCAGTTGCGGCATGCTACTCAATGGAACATGAACCTAGAAACTTCTCAGAGTTGGGGGGGGGGTAAACATGGCTCNCAGAGCTGGTGGTAAATGTACCTCCACCATGAGACTAGCTTCTCAGGGAACCAGGGGGGAAGAACCAGCCCCAGCACCTCATGATCTAAGTTACACAGTGGTTTTTTGCTCATGCAGACAGAAAAGGTTATAGATGCACAATAAGGACAGATTCATACAAAAAGAGCCTCTAAATGGGTCACAGTGTGTTTAAAAATATATGTAGGCTTGGGAGAGAAAAGAAAAAGGGTAAAGAAAGTCATTAAAAAAGAAATAGAGCAATAAAAAATATAAGCCACATAGAGATGGAGAATACAAAGAGAGTCTGAATTATGTATATTATTGTGTTGTCTTTAAAATTTTTGGCTGCTAAAAGACCTTGGATTATGAAACTGCTATATTAAACCAACCTAGATATTTAAAAATATCTTGACTTCAAAATTTAAGTCAAAAGATATGTTGCTTTGGGAAAGAGGTTCTGCTTTTATTTCTACAGGAAATGAGAGGCTCTGGATTCATTCTGGGTTAAGAAAAATCAGGTTTGATTGAGGAAGACCCCCTGAGAAATCTCCAATGGGAATGGATGGCCCAGATGATCTAATGTTTCAGAGTACCTCTGTTGCAGTTTCCTCTGAGTTCTGCATGCAGAACAGCTTCAAGGCTGCTGGCTAAGATGGTGTAGCCTCACAGAATACTCCAGTCAGGACTTAACTATAATGCTCAATTTCCTCAGGGTCCCCCAAAGATTACCAGTGCCCCCAATCAGTAGGAAGTAGTCTAGAGAACTATGCCCACATTCCCAAAAATAAATTATGAATGTTTGTCATTTTTAGGGGGGTTGGNTACAAGTAATTATTGGTAATGGTCAGGAAAAAAGCTGAACAAAGGAGATTAGATTCAGGGATCTCATTCTAAAAAGAAAAGGGGGGGATATAGAAATAGAACAGAAGTGTAGATTATTGAATCTACTTTTAAACCAAAAAAAGCAACTACTAGTCTTAAATATTTTACATTGATAGGGATTTTTATATATTGATAGAAATTTGAGGTTATTTTTGTTATACTATAGATATGTTTCTACTATTGTTTAAGATATTTTTGTGTACTGATACAAATTTAAGGTTATTTTTGTTAGAACATACTGTACATACATTTCTACTCTTGTTGAAGGTGTTGTACCTATACAGCTCAATTAACAATGTATTGTAAATTTCTAGTCCTTGAAGGTTATTATTACAAACAATTTAGGATAATAAAGAAATGCAGATTAATGTCACCTATTATAATCAAATTTGTAGTCATGTTAGGTATGTTTTCAAGGTCAAACAGATATATTTTAGATAGACAGGTGGTCTTCAAACATGTCAGAGACCTACAGAATATGGCATTTAAGATGTTTTAATAACACAATTCTTTTGTGCATGTGACAATGAGACATGTCTGCTCCTGGCAGCACTAATCTACTTCAGAGAAGATGATGAGCACTGAAGAAATGCCATGTGGAATTTGCTTCCTTTGTGGCATAAGCTAGTCATTAGGGCAAGAAACTGCCCTTGCCTTGGCTGCTGACAGTACGCTGTCCAAACTGGACAAGCAGGATGCAAGAAAGGCAACAGTCAAACTTTGCCGAGACAAGGTAGGACAGTCCTTCAAAATTCCCTGCTTCACAGGAAAGTCTGTCAGATATGCTAGGCATGTTGGCCAAAATTGGATGACCCAATGTTGCAGAGAAACTTTGAGCGACTGTCCAGGCAGCTTGATGTCCCTGTCTTTAGGTAGCATTTCATCCTTCTGGAGTCTTTGATGGAATTGAAGACTAGATAGTCATAGTTACAATTTTTCTTAGTTATGATAAAAGGGTAAATTAGATATAAAACTTTGAACTTACCAAGATAGGATGGATAATTAACTGTTTTCTCTGATTTTGTCAAATACAAATAGACTAGATATTCTAACTCTAATTCTTACTTGATAACTGTTCTTGTTAATCTTACTATNTTAAAGTTACAACCTTCCTTTTTAATTAGACAAAAAGTGAGAAATGCTGTGAAATAATACTCTAGTACACCGTAAAGATTTGTCACTTGAATTGGTTTAATAAAACACTGATTGGCCAGTACCCAGGCAGGAAGTATAGGTGGGATGACCAAACTAAGAATGCCAGGAAGAAGAAGGATGGAGTTAGGAGTCACCAGCCAGATGCAGAGGAAGCAAGATGAGAATGTCATACTGAGAAAAGGTACCAAGCCACATGGCTAAACATAGATAAGAATTATGGGTTAATTTAAGTGTAAGAGCGAGTTAGTAATAAGCCTGAGCTATTGGCCAAGCATTTATAATTTATTATAAATTATAATTATATTCAGCCTCTGAGTTGTTATTTGAGACCAGGAGGCCAGGACAAAAGAAGTCTGTTTACAGGACACTGCTTACTGGCTTGCTCAGCCTGCTTTTTTATACAACTTAGGACCACCTGTCCTGAGGTGGCACCACCCACAGTGGGCAATGCCCTCTCATATCAATCATTAACTAAGAAAACATCCCACAGGTTTGCCTATAGGCCAGGCTGGTNGAAGCATGTTCTCAATTGGGATTTTTTCCTTCTCAAATGACTCTAGCTTATGTCAAGTTGACAAAAAACTAACCAGAACAAAAGGTTGTCAAACTACCAGTTTAATGGGAGACTCATACCTCCCAAAACTTGTCATGTTGACTAGCTGCAAATCTATAGTTTCATAGAGAATTTGAATCATAAACAATTAACAAGATAGTCAAAATACAAAAACTAGACATTCTTTCCAAAACCCCACAGAACATTTAAAAATTTTATTACATATTAGGCCATGAAGAAAATCTCAATAAAGTCCAAATATTACATGCAATCATATTACCCAATCATTAATCAAGAAAACTGATGTCAAGAACAAAATATAAAGTCTAATGACCCAGGGAGGGCCTATTTTAATAATTCTGAAAAAAAAGAGCTACAGAATAAGGTGTCTGCATGTGTTGTTTTGGCTATGTCACTAAACCAAATGAAACACAGCATATATTATATACTGATTCATAAAGCAATTGAATTTCTATGTAATTAAAAGAAAATTCACATTATATATATATTTAATATACATATGTATATATATTAAATACATAAATAAGCTTTCTGAAAGAATGCAGAAGGAACTGTTGACACAGGGTGTCTTAAGAGAGAGGAGGTACAGGACAGAGGCAGAAAGCAGACTGTGTAAGAAGTTTGAATTACACATAATTAATGAAGTACCTGATGTTCAAAACTACATATTCTTTACAAATCCCCATTTTTAAAAAGTATATTGTATAGTCATGAAGAAACTTTAATAAAGTCTAAATACTATACACAGACTATGCTGTGTTTGTACTGGATTTTCTTTCCACCTAAAGAAATACAAAACAGGAGAGCATTTTTTATCTTTTTATTATCAACAATAGTCACCATTACAAAAATACAAAGCTTCTAAGTTATTCTAAGGACATCCCTTTGACACACACATAAATAGCCTCAAGTGGAAAAACTTTTTTAAATCACGGAATTTTAAAATGATACTGATGAAGGTGTCTGTCAAGTTGGATTAAGAGAAAATCCAATTTTGTGTTGTTTACATTAAGACTGCTTAAAATGGTTTGTATTTAATGAAAGCTAAACAATAGAAAAGAACAGTGGTATGACTTGAAAGTGTATACACACACAAAAGAAGCAGGGGTCACAGCTTAATATCCCATGGGGTGACTGTTAGGAATTAAGTACTAAAAAAAAATAAATGGGATTTCCTAGTGTTAAATTTGTAATTTGTTATAAAGATACATATGAATATGTACATGGGTAATTGCATAGAAGAGATATTTTCTGAAACTGAATCTGGACAATTGAAATCATGGATCAATTCGTTATTTAAATGATAACATTTTTTTGTTTTGTCAGCCTAGTTCCTTCACCTGTGTGTACTATGCACACACCCCTCTGCAAACTGAGAACCCCCTTGACCCCATCCCACCCCCTCATAAAGCTGCATGTAATCCCATCTCTGGACAGTAGAATGGATTCCCCCATTCTATTCAAGTGTATCCCCAACATATCAGGGTATGAAGAATAGAAGAGTCGGCCTGACCTGAGCTGGTTTAGGGTGCATGCACACTAAGAGAAAACCTGTGTTCTCTGGTACGCTCTCAGTGAATGTACTAGTTAGCATTAACAGTCAATTGACACAGTGTAGAGTCATCTGAGAGGAAAACCTAGACTGAGGAATTGCCCAGATAAGATTGTCCGTGAGCATGTCTGTGGGGCACTGTCTTGGTTATTAACTGATGCAGGAGGGCCCAGCCCACTGTAGAAAGCACCATCCCTAAGTGGCCTTGGGTCGTATAAGAAAGCTAGCAGTGGAGCCACCAGTGAGCAGTGGTCCTCAAGGTTCCTACNTTGAGATCTGAAAATGTAAGCTGCTTTCCCTATCCAACNTGCTTTTGCTCAGAGTATTTCACCACAGCAGCAGAGAGGAAACCAAGACAGTCACATCTCTATGGAGTCCAAGCACGGTCCTCAATGCAGAAAACTTTCAACCAGGCACTGTCTTAGTGACAGTGCACGTCCCATGCTCTGCCAATTTGCACAAGCCTGATTATGTATGAACCTTGACTGGCTACTCCCTTTGTTTCCACACCCCACCCCATCCCACCACCCCACCCCACCACCCTGGGATTCTCACTGGTAGTTTTTCTCTCAAGGGACTTTAAAGAAATGAGAGTCACAATGGACTAATTGATGATAGAATATCTCTTTAGAAGATCATAGAAATGGCATAACTAGAAAAACAGAATCCCAACTCCTTACAGGGTTGATTTGTGAACAAATACCTGGACTAAGCGACCTGGTATTTTTCCAAACAGAGAATACAGAAAGTTAGCCGGCCGCACACACACATGCCTGCTAGCCAGTGGACTTCATCTATCGTAGTGAGGACTGCTGCTTCTCTGTCCTGTTAAGGTGGCTGCTGTTTCCTCAGGCTGTAAGTGTGGGCATTGCAAAACAGAGCTCACCGAGCACTCCCAGCAAAGCCGAGAAATGCCCGTGCTTACATAACCTCCTTCATCATTCAGCCTAGAAGACCATGGTTTGGAATGTAGGAAAGAGGTGTTGGACACCAAGTATGCTACAAACATGTTTCTTACCCAAGCTCTGGTACAGGCCTGGGTAGAGCATCAGTTCTGGTCAGTGTTATCAGATTTGCTGTTAATAACGAGAATCAGACCATGACAGGGGAAGACTGCTGTCGGCCNCAGAAACTGCCTCTTGTTATACACGTCACTTGACTGGTCTCTGACCTGCTTCTAGGGGTGATGAATATGTGACAAGCTTTTTGTGTGCCTGTCCAGTAAAATATATTGTTCCTTACAGCAAAATGAAACTGTATGTTGGGGCTCTGTACAGTATACAGGTTAACATTTTCTTAGCTGTTGGCTAGAATTAATCCTGTTACAAGGCTCTTCAGATCTGACAAATAAAATAAAATAGAATAAAGCCCACACTTGCTTTTTGAAGGAATGATTTCTGAGTCTCTAACAGATTCTTCACTCCATCCAGTCTCCCTCTCTCTGAATTTACAAGCTCAGTGCTGGACACAAGAGCTCAAGTTGTTTTTGAACCTCTTCTCTAAGGAGTTTATGGTCTAAATTCCACAGCTCTGCCCCCCTCAAAACTTCGAAGAAGTTAAGAGCTAATGTGAACGGTTAGTGTGAGAAGACTCCNTTAGACGGCCTCCTAATAGAGAATGGTAGCAAGAGCCCAACAGGTAGGGGTATCTGTGGACACAGGTAGGGGTGTCTGCGGGCACAGGTAGGGGTGTCTGTGGGCACAGGTAGGGGTGTCTGTGGCCATAAGGGAGGAGGAGTGAGAAGCATTGTTACCGAAAAAGCCAGGAGAGCCAAAAACACTAAATCAGCAAAGGAGTTTTTTGTCTTTTCACATTAATGGTTAAGAGAGTTTCACAGAATTCAGGGAAGAATGAATCCAGGAACTGATAGGCACTGGCTGTGACTAGCTGCCAGATCGAGAAGTCCCAGGATGCCCCTCTGTCACTCACACCACATAGAACTCTGTAGGTCATGCCAGAGACAGTTCAAGGAGACCTGGAAATGGAGGCTAGCAAATCCAAACCCAACAGTCCGGCCAAGATTCGATGAGTAGGTGGTCATGAACAAAACCATGATCCTCATGTTAGGATTANTATTTTAAAGAAGAGAGGGGTGCGGAGGTGGGGGAGGGGGAGCGAAGAGGGGTGAGTAAAGAAATCAGGAATCTTCTAGATCTTGCCAGGACAAAGCCTAACAATGTAGCCCTCTGGATTGGAATTTTCTGTGCTCTTTGTCTATTGCCGGGGATGGATTATTTGCGGGGTTAGGATCAAGTGTGCTCTTTTTACCACATTCCTACTCATGTTCCCACTGCAAACCCAGAAGCACCCACTGTGAGCAAAGCCTCCACAGATCAGCAGAGACAAGAGGACACAATGCCCACCCCATGGCACTCTCCTGGAGAAACTTCCTCTTGGTCAACACATTGTGATTCATCTGCCAACTCCAAATTCACCAGGAGTTCTCATTTCTCCTGACAGTTCCTTACTGGTGCTTTACTGGAGGCCTCCTTAGTCAAAATGGCAGACCGAACAGTGAACAAACNTGCCTACTGGTGACAATGTCCCCATTCTGAGAAGCACCTGCCACGGCCACAGCACTTTCCCAATAATCCCTTAAATACTGTCTCCTAAGTTGCAATAAGGTTTTAGTTCTGTGATGGCTTTGCTTGGGTTGACTTTTTTCTGGACTTTCTTATTTTCCTGTGTAATCTTGCACAGAAGAAAAATGCAATGATGAATAGTTTATGTTCTCAACATCCCATAAACCCTAAGTAACTCTCTGGGTTGCCTTGTGAACGGGTCAGAGCCACATGCTTATATGTGATATCTTATAAAATGCAGACCCGCCAGACTGGACCTGCTTCTGTAGGGCTCTTCTCTCATTTCCGCTGCAGAAGCCATCCGGCACTCCTGAACCGTCACAGCACTTTCCCGTTGTTTCATGGAATACAATCCTTTCCTTCTTATACACACCAAAGCATCCAAAATTCTTTTTAGTTACTGCTCGTCGACTCCTGTCAGCATGATGCCATCCATCTAGCTTACCTGTCGTGTCCTGTAGGGTGATGAGTTTTGAGGATGTCATATATTGCATTGTGGAATAAAGCCTGAAGTGTTATAAACCTCTGAGCCAAAATGTCAAAGGTGTCCTACTATTCCCACCAGACAGAAGCAGGCTTGACTGTCTCTACTTAATGGGATAGAGTGGGAGTCAGCAAGTATCAGAGGTCATATCGGGCATACTGCCTTCCTATGTTCTCATACTGGTAGCAGTCTTTAATTTCTCTTCCTGTCGTGCTAGAGTCAGAACTGAGGGCTTCGCATACACAAAATGTAAGGGTTCTACTACTGAGCTGTTCCCCCAGCTCCTAGTCTTTAATTCTTGGAACAATTTTGTTTGTTTGCTGGAAGAGTTGAGTGGACAGTACAGCAGTTTTCCATGATTTTCCTGCTACTAATGTATCTGATTAGTGCATTTGCTATAACTAATGAACCAACATTCATACACTATTAGTAAATACAGTTCCNGTTCATTGANACAACCACTATCCCTTTCTGNNCCAGTATGCCATCCAGAGCACTGCATTGCATTCANCTTNCCTTAGACCACGTGTTGTTACAAAAGTGCCCCAGATTCTCCTTGTATCTGAAACTCCTGTGGTTGCGAGTGGTGACAAATCCTTTGTACAGAATGTCCTCCACCAGAATGTGCTTGATGGTTTCTCCTGGTTGGAATGGAGACATAGAGTCCTGGGGTAAAGATCCAAGTGTAAATTCTCCTTTTTATCACATCCTACCCATGGCATGAATGAGCGACATGACTGATGACTTTCAATAATAGCTTTGGTGACATGGCTGAAGCACTGTATGCCACGTTCCCACTGTACAGTTATGAATCTTGCCTTTCTATACTGCACTCTTTGAGTAGTAATCATTACACAGCTCACATGCAGACCTTAGACAGTCTGAAGTAACAAATGATGCCAACCCACTCACTTTTCTGCCTTAGGAAGTTGGAGGGTTCCATCATCTTCCGTCTCACCCATCCCATTCCCCATAATAGATTATCCACCACTCCTCATCTTTAGTTCATGAGCTTCTGAGTCTTGGGTAGGAGCCTGATTAGCCAGCCCAAGCTACATGCCCCCACTTTAGGCCAGGGGACAAGTAAGAAGCCCCTCATCTCTCTGACTTCTTTAGTAGAGAGGAGCAGTTACTCCCTCAGAGATTAATACAGTTGGATGTGGCTCCCTAAATATGAAAGGAGGGGCCATCTACTTCAGAGTGGTCCAAATGGCAAAAGTCTGTAATAATAGCTCTCCCTCATTTAGAAGCCTGACCAAGAACTGTTCAGAATTCTCTCCCAAGAATTTCTGAACACAGGTTGATGGACAATACAGACCCTCATGCTTGTATTACTCTAGAAGAATCATTCAACTTCTAAGTCTCGTCGCTTCACCTGTAAAATCATCACAAGATGAGCCTAGCAGGCTTCATGTGGGGATTAAGTTCAATAATACNTGAAAACTCAACATATGGTTAATAGATTACTATAGACTGGTTGAGCCCTACCCCCATGGCAAGAATAAGTGTGTCCCACCAGCAACTCCCAAATACCCAGCAGCTGCTTCCCAAATTACCACACAGAGGCTTATATTAATTATAAATGCTCAGCCGGTAGCTCAGGCTTATTACTAACTAGCTCTTACACTTAAATTAACCCATAATTCTTATCTGTGTTTAGCCATGTGGCTTGGTACCTTTTCTCAGTACGACATTCTCATCTTGCTTCGTCTCCTGACTCCACCCTTCCTCTTCCTGGCATTCTTAGTTTGGTCATCCCACCTATACTTCCTGCCTGGGTACTGGCCAATCAGTGTTTTATTAAACCAATTTGAGTGACAAATTTTTACAGTGTACAAGAGGATTATTCCACAGCATAAGTGTTAAGATCTGTGGGAGAAATTCTAAAGAATCTGAGCTCATACTGGCTCAGAGCTTTGAGTTAGTATTGTTACCAGCCAACTCTGTCATTCATCTGACCTCATCCTTGCCTCCACCTAGTATTTGTCTACTTTGTATAGAATTGGATCCTTCCTTTATTTCAACATCACAGCATATACTAGTCATACAACACATATGTGCGCATGTGTGCTTGCGCACACACACACACATATACACACTTACTGAGAGTCTGAGAACGACATGAAGTAATGCATTGCAGATAAGGAAATAAAAAACGCCATGGTGTTGCTTCTAAAGTCCATCAGAAGAATTTTCTCCGACTAAACTCTGCTCTCCAGCATTTGCTGGTCACTATAAGCCTAAGGACACTTCTCCTCTACCTCTGCACAGTCCTCATTTTCTACCTCCACTCTCTGGAACCTGCTTCTCCCCCAAAGAAGCCATAAAATCTATTAGGAAAAAACATAAGTCCCTGGAGAGCAGATTAGCTTTTCTCTGTAAAGCTGTTTTCTTCAAAACAAGCACAGCCTATTTTACTTAATCAAAAAGACTGTTCCGATGTCTTCCCAATCAAAAGGCTAGTCTCCCTGAAAATGAGTTCTCTCTCCATCTGTAGAGGAATGGCCACAAACTCTCAGAGGATTTAAAAAAATTCAGAGTTCTTACTAAAACAGACTGGAATGCCATAGTAATANCTAATGCCTTGAATGCTGATTTTTTAAAAAGACAGCGTTAACAAGCCTACCTTCCACCATTCTACCTTGTCCCCTAACATAGCCATGTGTGGAGGTAAGGAGGGGTGACGGGTACATGATAATTAGTGGCCTCATGCTCTTAGGTTCTAAGGATTCTGTTCTGCTTTGGCTTGTTATTAGCCTGGGCTTTTAACATGACTGCAGGTCCTGTACCTGTGGGCAAGATCGAGCTGCTTCTTCTCAGCTCTGTGATGTCCTACCCCAAAACTGGTGCTAACTCTTCCTACACCAATGACAACAATGAGCATTTGTCTGTCCAGCTTCTCCTTCTAGACTGAGAACCTAGGACATCAGCATCTTTGCTTCCATGGCACCTGATACATAGCAGAGTCTCAGGGTAAATTCATGAACTCTGCAGAACTGAGGCCATAGGTCAATGTTACATGTGAATACTTGGGTAAAAATGGAAGCTTGGAGGTACACACAAACCAGTGACTCCACATTTGTTTGCCAAAGTGTGTGTGTGTGTGTGTGTGTGTGTGTGTGTGTG